>JARHVA010000125.1:4382500-4587500 GCA_037957365.1 Torreya grandis | reverse complement strand
TGATGTGGACAGCCCTTTTCTAACTGTGACAGGTGTGTTTGGTGACTTTGGTCCCTGGGTTATCCTGCCCTACTGCATTTGGAAGGGGCCCCTTCATTTCCCTTTGCAAGCTGGTTCCTTGAAAAGTGCCCATGGCTGTCACCAGATTTTTGCCTCTGTGATGAGTTCATGAGGCAGCTACAACCCCCTTGTTGCATTGCCAAGGATATAGTTGTGCTTCTCAAGAGTGTGATGGTGGTGTGTTCGAAAGTGCAGTCACGTAGGTCACGGGGCAGGACCTCTCATCACCGTTCCCTTTCTCTCTTTGATGGCCTATATCCTTTTGGATGTGGTGGGGCGGGGGATATCTCCCTTCTCCAGTGCCCACCCATGAGGTCTCACCCTCTAGACCACGGTGGCATTGTGGGATGGGTTTTTGTCACAAACACTTGAGACACTGCGGTGCAGTTCGCACCAAGGTTTTGGAAGAAATAGCCATGCGATCTGTGTGTCATGTGCATGCTAGACCATTGGTGCCATGAGGCGCTATCGGTGAGTTAGGTTATTTGGGAATACAGTCCTAATCGGGTGATAAATTCCATCCAAGGCTAAATACGGGTGAGAGACCGATAACAAACAAGTATCGCAAGGGAAACATGAAAAGGACTTTGAAAAGAGAGTTAAAGAGTGCTTAAAATTGCCGAGAGGGAAGCGGATGGAGGCTGGCAATGTGCCCCAATCAGATGCAGAATGGCATGAGCCGGTCCGTTGCTCGGCTCAGGGGGATTGCCAACACAAGCCATCGTGGAGGCACAAGTGCATCCTTTGGGTTGCTTAATGAACCTCCTTTGTGACGATCGGGGAACAAAGCATGTGCCTATGGTGGGCCCTCAAGCACCTACGCATTTGTGGCATTGGCTAGCAGGATTTCCATCTGACCCATCTTGAAACACAGACCAAGGAGTCTAACATGTGTGTGAGTTGGTGGGTTGGGAAACCTGTGAGGCGCAAGGAAGCTGACTGGCAAGATCCCCTCTTGGGGGGTGCACCACCGATCGACCCTGATCTTCGGTGAAGGATTTGAGTGCGAGCACACCTATTGGGACCCAAAAGATGGTGAACTATGCCTGAGCAAGGAAAAGCTAGAGGAAACTCTAGTGGAGGCCCGCAGTGATACTGACGTGCAAATCATTCGTCTGACTTGGGTATAGGGGTGAAAGACTAATCAAACCATCTAGTAGCTAGTTTCCTCCAAAGTTTCCCTCAGGATAGCTAGAGCTCACATGTGATTTTTATTGGGTAAAGCAAATTAGTAGAGGCATCAGGGGCGTAACGCCCTCGACCTATTCTCAAACTTTAAATAGGTAAGGCGGCACGGCTACTCCATTGAGTTGCGCCATGGAATCACAAGCTCTAAGTGGGCCATTTTTGGTAAGCAGAACTGGTGATGTAGGATGAACTGAAAGTTGAGTTATGATGCCAAATTGTGTGCTAACCCAGATCCCACAAAGGGTTTGGTTGATTAAGACAGCAGGATGTGTCATGTCCCCTTTTTCGTGGACATTGACAGACTTGATGATTAGCCTATTATGCGACCATCGTAGGCTAATAGGATGGATAGAGGGTCATGATGGAGATTGGCTTGGCTTCAATTTGTAGAATTCCTATAGTTGGCTTTCATTCAGGTTATTTCAGACACATTTGGCCTGAGCTCCTATTATTTAGGGATATTTGACATGCAGTGGAGCGCCTCTATTTTGGTATGGTCATGTGCGGAATCACTCCCTGGTTCACCAGCTTCGAATGGTTTGAGGATCTGACATGTACTGAGGGAGATATTAATATTTGATTGATTTAATCAAATATTAATTATTTAGCCTATTTTTAATTAGAAACGCTAATTTTAATTTAAGAAACCCTAATTAGGGCAAGCATATCTTTTTGAGGGTATAAGGGTTTCTCATGGAGGCCATTATTGATTATGCATTGATTATTGATTTTGATATTGAAAGAATTCTTCTGTGAAGATGGAGCTGCATTGGAGAACGTCAACTCTTCAGTGTGTGCAATTCAGAGGCTGTGAAATATCAGCTGATCTATTGCCAAATTGAGAGATAACTTCATACAGAAGTTATCATAGAGGTTTATAGATTTGAGAGATAACTTCACACAAAAGTTATCACATTACTTCAGGTATTTATTTATTTAGTTTTTGATTCAATAAATTATACAGATAGAGATCTTCAGTATTTAGAGCCAGATATCTTCAGATTAGGGGTTGAAAACAGACAAGTTGTGCTTAATTGGCAGCCGTACAAAGTCCGTACAGGTCTGTACATATCCACATAGATACTGACCTTGATAGACAGGGATTCCAAGTAACCGACATCGGCTAACTCAAGACCGACCTTGGTAGAGAAGAACCTATAGAGACTGATGTCGGTAGTATATCGACCGACGCCAGCGACTGTGTTTTCGACACAGCAGGCTGAGACGAGACAGAATTCAGGTTTCATTTCTAGACTTGCAGAAGATCAGGGTTTTAAGACCGTATCTAAATATTCTTTTATATGTATGAGAAAGGACTATAATTTTAATTATCTAAACAAGTGATAAGATATTTGATTGGCAGATAAGAGATTTACTGTGGTTTATTGTTTATCTGAATTTATTCTGCAAGATTGTATCTTTGTTCAGAACTGTTTGTGTTTTTATATTCCCTATTTGAAGGGGATATTACAGTGGTATCAGAGCTTTTGCTTAGAAAAAAGGAGCCCCTAAGTAAGGGACATTACAGTGGTATTAGAGCTTTTGCTTAGAAAAAAGGAGCCCCTAAGTAAGGGACATTATAGTGGTATCAGAACCAATGTCTTGCCATCCTGTTGGGTAGTTTGGGTAGGTTGAATCAACGAATTATCCATGATGTCTTCAAGTACTCAAAAATAGTGGGATAAGGATATGAAGAAGTTGAAACAAAGTTTGAACTAGTTGGTTGAAACCCAGAGGAGGATGAATGAAATTCTTTCAGACCCTACATTCGAAGACAAATTAGTATGGTATATGGCATCCATTCGTAAAAGGTCCACATCACAAAATAGAAAGAAGGAGAAACAAGAGGTCTCTATAGGGGTTGAGGGCAGCCCTACACCAGTTGTTAGACATGTTGATTTGACTTAAGAGGATATGAGGGCAGCCATGGGGAATGAGTTGTCTATATCATCTTTGCAAGAAGTTTCACTTGAGACTTCTACATTGGAGACTAGCATAGAGCATGCTAATGATATGGATAATAAGAGTATGGATTCTTTGCATGATCATATTGCTCCTTCATCTTCACATCAAGAACATCAAACTTGGACAGATATGGAAAGGACCCAAAATTTATGTGATATGTGGTCACAAAAGGCCAAGGAGGCTAGATTAGTGGCTGCCAATGCGAGACAACATCTTCAAAACATAAGGAGACAGAAAGGAGTTACAACAGGTTCTTCTTATGATGACTTACAGAAAATCAAGGAGGGCATGGAGGCAATGAAGGTGGCTCACTCGAATTCTGAGAGACATGTGGATGAGCTTAGTCATGGGGATTTAGACTCTCAGTTAGTTGTAGAGGACGTGGGAGCTGGAGATTGTGATGATGAGATAGTTTCAGCAGCCGCTTCTTTAGAGTTAGATGAGGATGAGTCCGACGCTGGCATACCAGTAGAGTTGAGTTTTCAGATTGATTCTTCTCACACAGATGACAGTGTGGTACAGTTGATTATGCCACCTTTATAGAGAGATCAGCTGTGGTGTGTGGGGGAGTATGTTGATGTTCCTCATATAATTTTTACTGCACTAAATCATTCATGGAGTATTTGCTATATAGTTTAGGTGTTCGTCTGGACTCGCATAAGGTGATGAAAGGAGTTCTCATCCGAGGTACTAGTGTTATTAGCAAATTGGGTGGGGAGATTTTAGTGACCCTTTCTACTATGCTACCTTACAGGGATGTTGAGGTGGGGTTTGTTGAGCAGATTGCACAGGGTCCTATCCAGCCTACAGCCACTCAAAGTCAGAGATTGGAGCTATCTATTGATTCCTAGTTTAGTGTTGGTGAGCCAGTAGCAGAATTTGGGGGTTCCTACTGGCATTATACGGTGAGGTATGCTCATTATTCTTCTTTTGATCTAGAGTTAGATGATTTGATTTCACGTAGGTGTGGATTAGATTTAGTTTCTTACCATCCATTATGGGATGGATTGGCACCATCTTCTGTAGATGGAATTGATAGTAGTAAGTTACACAAACTACGATATTGACACATCCAGGGCAGTTGTGATTTTAGTGATTGGCTGAGTTGCATTCACCAGTTTGATTATGGATTCCTCTTGGTTATATTTAAGAGGATATTGAAGGAACTTGCATTGATTTACAGATGTGCAGAGCATAACTACATTTGGGATCTAGGTGGATTGAGTGGTTCATTGTTTTGAGATTGCTTGGGGACAAGCAATTTTTGCAGGGGCAGATTGTCATGTCCCCTTTTCATGGACGTTGACAGACTTGATGATTAGCCTATTATGCAACCTTTGTAGGCTAATAGGATTGATAGAGGGTCATGATAGAGATTGGCTTGGCTTCGATTTGAAAAATTCTTATAGTTGGCTTTCATTCAGGTTATTTTAGACACATTTGGCTTGAGCTCCTATTATTTATGGATATTTGACATGCAGTAGATCACCTTTATTTTGGTATGGTCATGTGCAAAATCACTCCCTGGTTCACCAGCTTCGAATGGTTTGAGGATTTGACATGTATTGAGGGAGATATTAATATTTGATTGATTTAATCAAATATTAATTATTTAGCCTATTTTAAATTAGAAACCCTAATTCTAATTTAAGAAACCCTAATTAGGGCAAGTATATCTTTTTGAGGGTATAAGGGTTTCTCATGGAGGCCATTATTGATTATGCATTGATTATTGATTTTGATATTGAAAGAATTCTTCTATGAAGACTGAGCCAAGGGTTCCAGGATTCCATCTGCATTGGAGAACGTCAACTCTTCAGTGTGTGTGATTCAGAGGCTGTGAAATATCAGCTGATCTATTGCCAAATTGAGAGATAGCTTCATACAAAAGTTATCACAGAGGTTTATAGATTTGAGAGATAATTTCACATAGAAGTTATCACAGTACTTCAGGTATTTCTTTATTTAGTTTTTGATTCAATAAATTATACAGATAGAGATCTTCAGTATTTAGAGCTAGATATCTTCAGATTAGGGGTTGAAAATAGACAGGTTGTGCTTAATTGGCGACTGTACAAAGTTTGTACAAGTCTATACAGATCCGTGCAGATACTGACCTTGGCAGATAGGGATTCCATGTAATCGACATCAGCCGACTGAAGATCGACGTCGGCAGAGAAGAACTTATAGAGACCAATGTTGCCAGTATATCGACCAACGCCAGTGACTGTGTTTTTGACACAGCAGGTCGAGATGAGACAGAATTTAGGTTTAATTTTCAGACTTGTAGAAGATCAAGGTTTTAAGATCGTATCTAAATATTCTTTTATATGTATGAGAAAGGACTGTAATTGTAATTATCTAAACAAGTGATAATATATTTGATTGGCAGATAAGAGATTTACTGTGGTTTATTATTTATATGAATTTATTCTGCAAGATTGTATCTTTGTTCAGAACTGTTTGTGTTTCTATATTCCCTATTTGAAGGGGATATTATAGTGGTATCAAAGCTTTTGCTTAGAAAAAAAGAGCCCCTAAGTAAGGGACATTACAGTGGTATCAGAGCTTTTGATTAGAAAAAAGGAGCCCCTAAGTAAGGGACATTACAGGACGGTGGTCATGGAAGTTGAAATCCGCTAAAGAGTGTGTAACAACTCACCTGCTAAATCAACTAGCCCCAAAAATGGATGGCACTAAAGCGCACAACCTATACTTAGCTGTTGGGGCAAGTGCCAGGCTTTGATGAGTAGGAGGATGTAGGGGTTGTTGTGAAACCTTGGGCATGAGCCTGGGTGGACTGGCCCCCAATGCAGATCTTGGTGGTAGTAGCAAATATTCAAATGAGAACTTTGAAGATTGATGTGGGGAAAGGTTCCATGTGAACAACACTTGGACATGGGTTAGTTGATCCTAAGAGATGGGGAAGTCCTGTTTCAAGGCTACACTCTACATGATCGTCAAAAGGGAATCGAGTTAATATTCCTAAATCGGGACATGGCGATAGACAACAATGTTAGGAAATCTGGAGACACCAGTAGGGGCCCTAAGAAGAGTTATCTTTTCTTTTTAACAGCCTGACCACCCTAAAACTAGTTCAACTTGAGATAGGGTCTAGTGGCTGGAAGAACACCACATGTCCTACGGTATTTGATGTGCCTTCGATGGCCCTTAAAAATCTAGAGGACCGAGTACCGTTCACACCCGATCATACTCATAACCGCATTAGGTCTCCAAAGTGAACAGCCTCTGGTCAATAGAATAATGTAGGTAATGGAATTCAAAAAAATGGATCCATAAATTTGGGATAAGGATTGGCTCTAAGGGCTGGGCCTAGGGGTCTATGCCCCGAACCCATGGGCTGTTGGCGACCTGCCCTTGCTGCTTCCGCGTTGAGGGCGGGCTGTCGCGTGTCAACTAGGCAATAGGCGTAGGATGCTCCCCTTGTGGGGGCTTTACCTAGGTGATGAATAGCCAACTCAAAACTAGTATGGACAAGGGGAATTTGATTGTTTAATTGAAACAAAGCATTGTGATGGTCCCTGTGGATGCTGATGCAATGTGATTTTTGCCCAGTGCTCTGAATGTCAAAGTGAAGAAATTCAACCAAGCGTGGGTAAAAAGTGAGAGTAACTATGACTATCTTAAGGTATCCAAATGCCTCATCATCTAATTAGTGACGTGCATGAATGGATTAACAAGATTCCCACTATCCCTATCTACTATCTAGCGAAACTACAGCCAAGGGAATGGGCTTGGCAGAATCAGTGGGGAAAGAAGACCCTGTTGAGCTTGACTCTAGTCCGGCTTTGTGAAATGACTTGAGAGGTGTAGAATAAGTGGGAGCTATTTTGGCACAAGTGAAATACTACTACTTTTAACATTATTTTACTTATTTCGTGAGGCAGAGACAGGGCAATGCCCCTATTTTTGGCCTTAACTTGCGCTCTGGCGCGTCGATCCGGGTGAAAGACATTGTCAAGTGGGGAGTTTGGCTAGGGCAGCACATATGTTAAAAGATAATGCAGGTGTCCTAAGATGAGCTCAATGAGAATAGAAATATCATGTGGAACAAAAGGGTAAAAGCTCATTTGATTTTGATTTTCAGTACGAATACAAACCATGAAAGCATGGCCTATCGATCCTTTAGAATTTTAGAATTTGAAGCTATAGGTGTCAGAAAAGTTACAATAGGGATAACTGGCTTGTGGCAGCGAAGTGTTCATAGCGATGTTGCTTTTTGATCCTTCGATTTCGGCTCTTCCTATCATTGTGAAGCAAAATTCACCAAGTGTTGGATTGTTCACCCACTAATAGGGAATGTGAGCTGGGTTTAGACCATCGTGAGATAGGTTAGTTTTACCCTACTGAAGATCCGCACCGTGATAGTAATTCAACTTAGTATGAGAGGAACTGTTGATTCACACATTTGATCATCGTGCTTGGTTAAAAAGCCAGTGGCACAAAGCTAACGTGTGTCAAATTATGACTGAATGCCTCTAAGTCAGAATCCACGCTAGATGTGGCACATCTCTCTCTTTGACTGCATTACGACCTGTAGTAGGGGTGCTTTTGTGTCCCCAGGGGCCCGTGTCATTGGCAACCTCCATTCGGTGTAACAGCCCATCCAGAGTAACCTTGTATAACAATTTTAAGTGATCAGTGAGAAGAATCCTTTGCCGATGACTTAAATAAGTGATGGGGTATTGTAAATGGCAAAGTGGCCTTACTACCATGATCCACTGAGATTCATCCCTCTGTCACCCTGATTCGTACAACCTCGGGTCATTCTATGGGTGGGGTTCATAGGGAGATGCATCCATAAAAGTATGAGCAGTGTGTGGTTGAGAGCACTATGATTGGGTGTTTTTTTGAATTCGCACCTCGAATGTTTTTGACTATGTTTCAAGTCGCCCTGTACCAATGTTGTGCAGAATAATTTGCACTTAGAGAGGAACTTTCGAGTGGGATTTCCAAAGTAATATGGGTTGTTGCATATTTTGTGTGGGGTTTCCCATACCGATGTCGTCGCATGGAGGAACTCACACTTGGCCAATTTTTCTACAAATGTAGTAGTTTTTGGGTGGGGTTTCCTACACTGATGTCAATGCAAAAAGAAATTTGCACTTAGACAGACTTTGGATAATATTTTGAGTGAGGTTCCCTATACCAGCATCATCACAATTCCACTCGGGAGAGGTGGGGTGGGGGAAGGAGGCCGGCATGGGCTTTTCCCAAAACAATAGGGAGTGTTGAGTATTTTAGGTGGGGTTTCCTATACCAATGTCATCACGTACATAAATTTGCACTTGCATAGATTTTTGACAATGCTTTTAGTGCAATTTACAAAACAATATGCGGTGCTACATATTTTGGGTGGGGTTCCCTGTACCGATGTCTTCACGATGCAACTTGGGGGATTCCAACAATATGCAGGTGTTGCATATTTTAGTTGGGGTTTCCTATACCAGTGTTTGCATAGATAAACTCACACTTTAATAAATTTTTGACAATATTTTGAGTGGGGTTTCCTATACCAACATCACTGCAATGCAACTCGGGCTCCTAATGCAATTTGGGGGGTTCCAAAACAACATGCAATGTTGCATGTTTTAGTTGGGGTTTCTTATACCATTGGTCATCACATAGAGAAATTCATGCTTGAGACAGATTTTTGACAATACTTTGAGTGGGGTTTCCTATACCAACGTTGTCGTAATGCCACTCCGAGTTGCATCAGATTTCCTATACCAGTGTCATTGCATAGAGAAATTCACACTTGGATTTTTGACAATATTTAAAGTGGGGTTTCCTATACCGTCGTCGTCACAATGCCACTTGGGCTCCCAATGCAACTTGGTGGATTCTATGCAAGTGTTGCATATTTTTGTTGGGGTTTCTTATACCAATGTCATCATGCAGAGAAATTCACACCTAGATGGATTTTTGACAATATATCGAGTGGGGTTTCCTATACCAACATCGTCGCAATGCCCACTCATGGTTGCAATGCAACTCGACCTCCTAGTGCAACTTGGGGGGTTAGAAAACAACATGGAGTGTTGCATATTTTAGTTGGGGTTTCTTATAATAGTGTCATCACATAGAGAAATTCACACTTAAAATATATTTTTGACAATATTTGAAGTGGGGTTTCTTATACCAACATCATTTCAATGCAACTTAAATGGGGGAGGCAGGGTAGGGGAGTTGTGCCCAATGTAACCTGGGGTCGTAATGCAAGTTGAGAAGTTAAACCCAATGCAAATTGGATTTGCAATGCAACTTGGGGTCTCAATGCAGTGCAGGCTCCCAACTCTACTCGAGGAGTTGCTCCCAATGCAACTCAGATTCACGAAGTGACTTATGCTCGCAATACAGCTTGGGGAGGTGATCCCAATACAATGCAGATTCACGATCCAACTTGGGCTCGCAATGTGACTTGGGGAATTTCCATCAACTCAAGGAATTGCTCCCAATGCAAATCAAATTCACGATGAAACAGGTCACAATACAACTAAGGCTTCCAATATAACCCGGGCTCCCTATGTAACTCAAGCTCGCAATGCAATTTGGGGAGTTGTTCCCAATGCAACTTAGGGTCGTAGTACAACCTAGGGTCTCAATGCAAGTCAAGAAGTTGATCATAATGTAAATCAAATTCATAATGCAACAAGGGGCTACAATGCAACTTGGGGTCTCAATGCAGTGCAACCTCACAACTCTACTCGAGGAGTTGCTCCCAATGCAACTACCATTCACGATGTAACTCTAGGTTTAAACTCATAATGCAACTCAGGGAGTTGATCCCAATGCAAAATAGATTCATAAGGCAACTCAAAGAGTTGTTCCCAACGTAATTTAGATTCACGATGCAACTCGGGTTCACAATGTAACTCGACCCCATAATGCAACTCAAGGAGTTTCTCCCAATTCAACTCTAGATTGCCATGCAACTCATCTCCCATAGCACAACCCATCTCGTGAAATGCAACTCACATAATGCAGCTTGATCTAGGTTGTGCAAGACTGGGACTTCTTGGGAGGTCACCCATCCCAGTACTACCCTAGTCCAAGCCCACTTAACTATGAATCTCTGATGGCATCTGGTGCACAAACGCTGGTATGATCGCACCCAATATTTACTTTATCACATTACTCTACTTATAGGAGACACTTGGAGGACATCAGACAGACCCAATTTGTTGCACGAGACTCGTTTGGCCTCACTTATGTGTGAGTTTCAACACACTACTCTATTGGTTCAATATGGCACACAAGGGGATCCCTGGTTATGCCAATCGACTCATGCATCTCACGCATCACAACTTTTCAACTCAACACAATGCATCTCGCACATCAGAATTCATCTCATGTAGTGTAACTCATATTGTTCACCACACCTTGTGTAGTGTGGGTTGCACAATGCGACTTTGCCTAGGTTGTGATGATGGCCCAATGCATCTCGACCTGGATCAACCCACCCAACGCATCTCGTGAAGCATAACTCATGTAGCATTGCACAACATAGCTTGTGTATCATGACCCATCTGAGACAGCACAACTCTTGTAGCATGTCTCACGCATCGTTTCCCTCTTAATGCAAATCCACCTACATTGTGGTGATTGCCTAACACAACTCGACCTGAGCTGAGTCAACCTGGGTTGAATCAGTCAGGCACAACTCGTGTAATGTAACTCATCTCAAACAATGCAACCCACCTCGTGTAATGCAGCTCACCCAATGCCGACCCAGGTTGTGTCAATCACATATAGCAGATCCCTCATGAAATGTAACTCATAGAATGCAGCTGTATAAGCACAACTCACAGCAACACATCTTACACAATGCAACCAATGTAGGACAACTCATGCGACGCAACTCATCCCACCCGGTGCAACTACATAGTGTAACTCACACATCATAGATTGCTCAATGCCTTGACATAAAGAAAAAGGGGGTGCAACACCCAGACTTTAATATGGCACACAAGGGGATATCATGCAACATAGTTTGCATAATACAACTCCCTCAGCATATCATGCACAACGTAGGTCAAGTTGGGTTGTGCCAGCCCGATAGTGTCGCTCGCCCAATGTATAGCTTGACCCAACATAACTCACATGATGTAACTCATCTTGCACAACACAACCCATTTTGTACAACACACCTCATCTCACATAGCCCAAAAAGTGGATCCCAACTCACGCATCATATATGGTGAAGCTCAACTCAGGCAGAGAATCTTGAGAAGCCCAGCTCATGCAATGCAAATCATTCTGCACATTGCGTATCCACATCATAGCTCACCCAATGCAATTTGACCTGGGTTGTGTCAATCACTTAATGCAACATAACCTGACACAACTCATGAAGTGTAGCTTGCACGACGTAACTTGAGAAAAAAATACTCATGCAACACCACTTGTGTATCTCATCTCGCACAATGCAACTTGTATCATGTAACACAAATCATGCCATGAAGTGAAACTCGTATAACACATTTTGTGAAACTCATCTTGCAAAGCGTATCTCATGTGATGCAACTTGTATAGCACATCTTGTGAAACTCATCTTGCAAAGCATAGCTCATGCGATGCAACTCGAGTATTACATCTCATCTCGCATAGCGCAACTCATCTTGTGCAATGCAACCCATCTCGCTTAATGTAACTCATGCCATGAAGTGTAACTCATGTAGTGCAACTACTGCAACACAACTCATGTGGTGCATCTTGACCCAGGTTATGTCGACCGACTAAGGCTTCCAACACAACTCAGGCTCACAACGCAATTTGGGGAATTGTTCCCAATGCAACCTGGGGTCATAGTGCAACTTGGGGAGTTGCTCCCAATGCAACCCAGGGTCGTAATGCAACTCAGGAAGTTGACCCCAATGCAAACTAGATTCATAATGCAATTTGGGGTCTCAATGCAGTCCAGGCTCATAACTCTACTCAGGGAGTTGCTCCCAATGCCACTCTGAGAGTTGTTCCCAATGTAACTCAGGATGTTGATCCCAATGCAGCTCAGATTCGAGAGGTGACTTATGCTTGCAATATAGCTCAGGGAGGTGATCCCAATGCAACACAGATTCACGATGCAACTCGGGCTCGCAATGCGACTCAAGGATTTTTTGCCACTCAGGGAATTGCTCCCAATGTAAATCGAATTCATGATGCAACTCGAGGTCACAATATAACTAAGGATTCCAATACAACTCAGGCTCACAATGTAATTTGGGGAGTTGTTCCCAATGCAACCTGGGGTCGTAGTGCAACTTGGGGAGTTGTTCCCAATGCAACTTGGGGTCACAATACAAGTTAGGGAGTTAATCCCAATGCAAATTAGATTCACAATACAACCCGGGGTCATAATGCAAGTCAAAAAGTTGATCTTAATGCAAATCAGATTCATAATGCAACTTGGGGTCTCAATGTAGTGCAACATCACAACTCTACTTGAGGAGTTGCTACCAATGCAACTGCCATTCATGATGCAACTCTGGGTTTGAACTCGTAATGCAACTCAGGGAGATGATCCCAATGCAAAATAGATTCACAAGGCAACTCAAGAAATTGTTCCTAATGCAATTCAGATTCATGATGCAACTCAGGTTCACAATGTAACTCAAGCTCATGATGCAACTCATGGAGTTGCTCACAATGCAACTCAGGGAGTTTCTCCTAGTTTAACTCTAGGTCACCATGCAACTCATCTCCCATAGTGCAACCCATCTTTTGAAGTGCAACTCACATAGTGCAGCTCAATCTGGGCTGTGCTGACCATGATAGCGTTGATCATCTAATACAACTCGATATGATGTAGTTCATGTAGCGAAGCTCATCTTGTATAGCACACTTAATCTCACACAGTGCACCTCATGAATATCAACACGTGCATCACATCTAGGGAAGATTGACCCATGCACTGCCTCTCATGAAGCCTAACTTATGCATCACAAATCATCTTGCATAGTGCAGTGCACGCAACACACATCCACATCATTTATATGTGCGAGGGGAACACAGACCGCCCAATGTCTTGATAAAATAAGGGAAAAGGGTGCAACATCGGGACTTCTCGAGAGGTCACCCATCACAGTACTACCCCAGCCCAAGTGCACTTAATTGTGGAGTTTTGATGGGATCCGATTCACTAATGCTAGTATGATCGCACCCGATATTTACTTTATCATGCTACTCTACTTTTAGGAGACATGTGGAAGGCATCAAACAGACCCAATTTATTGCACGAGGCTCATTTGGCCTCACTTATGTGTGAGTTTCAACACACTACTTTGTGGGTTGTCTATGTCTATGTCCTTCTCCCAATTCAACTCTAGGTCGCCATGCAACTCGGGTATTACATCTCATCTCAAATAACGCAACTCAACCTGTGCAATGCAACCCATCTCACTTAATGCAACTCATGCCATGAAGTGTAACTTGCGTAGCATAGCTAGTGCAACACAAGTCACGCGGTGCATCTTAACCCACGTTACATCGATCGACTAAGGCTTCCAACACAACTTAGGCTTGCAATGCAATTTGGGGAGTTGTTCCCAATGTAACCCAGGGTTGTAGTGCAACTCAGGGAGTTGTTCCCAATGCAACGCGGGGTCATAATGCAACTCAGTAAGTTGACCCCAACACAAATTAGATTAACAATGCAACTTGGGGTGTCAATGCAGTGCAAGCTCACAACTCTACTTGGGGAGTTGCTCCCAATGCCACTCTAGGAGTTTCTCCTAATGCAACTCAAATTTGTGAAGCAACTTATGCTCGCAATACAGCTCTGGGAGGTGATCCCAATGCAACATAAATTCATGATGCAACTCAGGCTCGCAATGCAACTTAGGGAATTTATACCACTCGGGGAATCACTCCCAATGTAAATCAGATTTGCGATGCAACTTGAGGTCAAAATACAACTAAGGCTTCCAATATAACTTGGGTTACTTGTGCAACTCGGGCTCACAATGCAATTTGGGGAGTTGTTCCCAATGCAACCCAGGGTTGTGGTGCAACTCAGGGAGTTGTTCCCAATGCAACCTGGGGTCACAATCCAAGTCAGGAAGTTGATCCCAATGTAAATTAGATTCATAATGCAACTTGTGGTCACAATGCAAGTCACAAAGTTGATCCTAATGCAAATCAGATTCACATTGCAACTTGGGGTCTAAATGCAGTGTAACCTCGCGAATCTACTCAAGGAGTTGTTCCCAATACAACTGCCATTTGTGATGCAACACTGGGTTCAAACTTGTAATGCAACTCAGGGAGTTGATCCCAATGTAAAACAGATTCACAAGGCAACTCATGGAATTGTTCCCAATGCAATTCAAATTCATGATGCAACTCGGGTTCACAATGTAACTCGAGCTCACGATGTAACTCGTGGAGTTGCTGACAATGCAACTTAGGGAGTTTTCCCTAATTTAACTCTGGGTCGCCATGCAACTCATCTCCCACAGTGCAACCCATCACATGAAGTGTAACTCGCATAATGCAGCTTGATGGACTTGATAATTGCGGTGAAGGAAGATGGACTTGATAATTAAGGGAATCATTATGAGGAGCATGACATGGATTCGAACTCAAGCAAGAAAGCAATGCAACCCATGCATGCCGATAGGGTATTACATATTGTCTCACATATCTCAACTCATCTTGTGCAATTCAACCCATCTCACTTAATGCAACTCATGCCATGAAGTGTAACTCATGTAGTGCAGCTAATGCAACATAACTCATGAGGCACATATTAACCCAGGTTACACCGACCGACCAAGGCTTCCAATATAACTCGGGCTTGCAATGCAACTTGGAGAGTTGTTCCCAATGCAACATGGGGTTGTAATGATAGTCGGGAAGTTGACCCCAATGCAAATCAGATTCACAATGCAACTTGGGGTCTCAATGCAGTGCAGGCTCCCAACTCTACTCAGGGAGTTGCTCCCAATGCCACTTGGGGAGTTGTTCCCAATGCAACTCAGGGATTTGATCCCAATGCATCTCAGATTCATGAAGTGACTTATGCTCACAATATAACTTGAGGAGGTGATCCCAAGGCAATGCAAATTCACAATGCAACTCGGGCTCGTAATGCAACTCAAGGAATTTCTGCCACTCAAGGAATTGCTCCCAATGTAAATCGGATTCATGATGCAACTCGAGGTCACAATACAACAAAGGCTTCCACTACAACTCAGGCTCCCTATGTAACTCGAGCTCGCAATGCAATTTGGGGAGTTGTTCCCAATGAAACTCGGGGTCGTAATGCAACTCAAGGAGTTGTTCCCAACGCAACCCAGGGTTGCAATGCAAGTTGGGAAGTTCATCCCAATGCAAAATAGATTCATAAGGCAACTCGAGGCTATAATGCAACTCAGGGAGTTGATCCCAATGCAAAACAGATTCATAAGGCAACTCGGGGCTACAATGTAACTTGGGGAGTTGTTCCCAATGCAACTCAAAGAATTGTTTCCAATGCAATTCAAATTCATGATGCAACTCGAGTTCAAAATGTAACTCGATCTCACGATGTAACTCATGGAGTTGCTCACAATGTAACTTGGGGAGTTCCTCCCAATTCAACTCTGGGTCGCCATGTAACTCATCTCCCACAGTGCAACCCATCTCCTGAAGTGCAACTCACATAATGCAACTTGATTTGGGTTGCACTGACCCCAATGGCATCTATCATCTAATACAGCTCGATATGATGTAGTTCATGTAGCGAAGCTCATCTCACATAGCACACTTAAATCTCACGCAGTGCACCTCATGAATCTTAGCTTGTGCATCGCATTTGGCAAAGCTTTACCCATGCAATGCCTCTCACAAATCCTAGCTTATATAGCACAAATCATGTAACATAGTTCAGCACATGTAACACACATCCACATCATCAGAGTATGTGTGAGGGGAACACATACCACCCAATGTCATAGTAAAATAGGGAAAAAGGGTGTAACACTGGGACTTCTTGGGAGGTCACCCATCCCATTACTACCCTGGCCCAAGCGCACTTAATTGTGGAGTTTTGATGGGATCTAGTGCACTAATGCTGGTATGATCGCACCCGCCTAATGTCTTGATAAAAGGGGGGAAAAGCGTACAACACTGGGACTTCTCAGGAGGTCACCCATCCTAGTACTATCCCGGCCCAAGTGCACTTAACTGCAGAGTTCTGATGGGATTTGGTGCACTAACGCTGGTATGATCGCACCCTCCCAATGTATTGATAAAAGGGGGGAAAAGCATGCAACATCGAAACTTCCCAGGAGGTCACCCATCCCAGTACTACCCCGGCCCAAGCGTGCTTAACTGTGGAGTTCTACCCAGGTTGGGCTTCCAAGCAAGCAAGCAAACAAGAGGGGTTATTTCAACTTGTTGGGCTTCCGTCTCAGGTTGGGATTCCAGCCCGAGTTGGGATTCCAACCTGAGTTGGGCTTCCATCCCAGGTTGGGATTCTTGAGTTGGGATTCTAGCCTGGGTTGGGATTGGGTTTGGGCTTCTGATTAGAGAATGTGCGAGGAGAACACATAGCGCCCAATGTCTTGGGGGGAAAAGGGTGCAACACTGGGACTTCTCGGGAGGTCACCCATCCCACTACTACCCCGGCCCAAGTGTGCTTAACTACAGAGTTTTGATGGGATTCGATGCACTAATGCTGGTATGATCGCACCTGCCTAATGTCTTGGTAAAAGGGGGAAAAGTGTGCAACAAGCAAGCAAGAGGGGTCATTTGAACTCGTTGGGCTTCCAGCCCGGGTTGTGATTCTAGCCTGGGTTGGGCTTTGGCTTCTGATTAGAGTATGTGCAAGGAGAACACAAAGCGCCCAATGTCTTGATAAAAGGGGGAAAAGGCTACAACATCGAGAATTCCTGGGAGGTCACCCATACTAGTATTACCCTAGCTGAAGTGCACTTAATTATGGAGTTCTTATGGGATCTGGTGCACTAACGCTGGTATGATCACACCCGCTCAATGTATAGATAAAAGGGGGTAAAGCATGCAACACTGAGACTTATGGAGAGGTCACCCATCCCAGTACTACTGCGGCCCAAACACGCTTAACTATGGAGTTCTGAACTGGGTTGGGCTTTCAAGCAAGCAAGCAAGCAAATAAGAGGGGTTATTTGAACTCGTTGGGATTCCAACCCAAGTTGGGATTCCAACCCGAGTTGGGCTTCCATCCTAGGTTGGGATTCCAACCCAAGTTGGGCTTGGGTTTGGGCTTCTGATTAGAGTATGTGCGAGGAGAACACATAACACCCAATGTCTTGATAAAAGGGGGGAAACGGTGTAACACCGAGATTTCTTGGGATGTCACCCATCCCAATACTACCCCAGCCAAAGCACGCTTAACTATAGAGTTCTGATGGGATCTGGTCCACTAACACTGGTATGATTGCACCCGCCCAATGTCTTGATAAAAGGGGGGAAAAGCGTGCAATACTGGGACTTCTCGAGAGGTCACCCATCCCAGTACTACCCTGGCCCAAGCGTGCTTAACTGCAGAGTTCTGACCTGGGTTGGGCTTCCAAGCAAGCAAGCAAGAGGGGTTATTTGAGCTCATTGGGCTTTCATCCCGGGTTGGGATTCCAGTCCGAGTTGAGCTTGGGCTTTTGATTAGAGTATGTGCGAGGAGAACACATAGTGCCCAATGTCTTGATAAAAGGGGGGAAAAGGGTGCAACACCGAGACTTCCTAGGAGGTCACCCATCCCAATACTACCCCAGCCCAAGTGCACTTAACTGTGGAGTTCTGATGGGATCCGGTGCACTAACACTAGTATGATCACACCCGCCCAATGTCTTGATAAAAGGGGGGAAAAGCATGCAACACCGGGACTTCCCGGGAGGTCACCCATCTTAGTACTACCCCATCCCAAGCACGCTTAACTATGGAGTTTTGATGGGATCCGGTGCACTAACGCTGGTATGATCACACCCAATATTTACTTTATCGCGTTACTCTACTTATAGGAGACACATGGAAGACATCGAAGAGACCTAATTTGTTGCACGAGGCTCATTTAGCTTCACTTATGTGTGAGTTTCAACGCACTATTATGTTAGTTCAATATAGCACACAAGGGGATCCCATCGTAACTCTCACACTGTCTCTGACTTAGCGAAGCCCATCGTGTGTAGTGTAACTCGCATGGTGCATCTCACACATTGTAGCTCGCCCAATTTAGCATGATCTAGGGTGTGTCGATTGCCTAACACAACTCAACTCAGTGTATCTCGTGCTATGCAACTCATCTCATGTTGCACAACTCATGCATTACAGCTCGACCTGGGTTATGCTAACCCAGGGTGTGTAGTGCGACCTCGTGCAGTTCACTTCTCACAACGTAACTCATAAATAGAAAGAGGGTCCCATACCCTTCATGCTTGTCTATGTCTTTCTCTCCCCCACACCCCCGAAACCCTCCCACCGCCCCCCTCATCCGCCATCGGAGTATGTGTGAGGGGAACACAAACTATGGGATGTCTTGATAAAATGGGGAAAAAAAAGGATGCAACACTGGGACTTCCCAGGAGGTCACCCATCCCAGTACTACCCCGACCCAAGTGCGCTTAACTACGGAGTTCTGATGGGATCCGATGCACTAACGCTGGTATGATCGCACCCAATATTTACTTTATCACATTACTCTACTTGTAGGAGACATGAAGAAGACATCACAGAGATGTAATTGATTGCACAAGACTCATTTGGCCTCACTTATTTGTGAGTTTCAACACACTACTCTATTGGCTCAATATGGTGCACAAGGGGATCCCATCATAAGTGAGTTTCAACACACTACTCTATCGATTCAATATGGCACACAAGGGGATCCCATCATAACTTGTGCACCGTGTTTGACTTCGCAAAACCCATCGCATGTAATGAAACTCACATGGTACATCTCACACAGTGTAACTTGCCCAATGTAGCATGATCTAGGTTGTGTCAATTGCCTAACTCAACTCAACTCAGTGCATCACATGTAGTGCAACTCATCTCATGCCGCACGACTTGTGCATTACAACTTGACCTAGGTTATGCTAACCTAGGGTGTGCAGCTCAACCTCGTGCAATTCATCTCTCACAACGTAACTCATCTCATGGTGGTGAGCACGTGCAGTGCATCTAGTGTAACCTAGCTAATCTTGCATAGCACACCCTACCTAATGCCAACACAAGGTTCGTCGATTCCTTAACACATCTTGACCTGGTGCAGCGAGAGCAATGTAAGTCGTACAAGGCAGATAAAGAGGCACATGCCACACACCACATATGGCTCAACATTGACACCGTGCAGCTCAAGCAGGGCAACGCATCCTATGTAATGCAACTTGCATAATACATCTCATGCAACACATATCATCCAATGTAGCATGAGCCTTGATTCATAAATATATAAGGTAAGGCCTCCAATACGGCTATGTGCGGGTTGGGTTAACCTTGTAACGTAACTCAACGCAATGCATCTCGTACATCCGAATTCATCTCCTGTAGTGCAACACATATTACTCACCACACTCTGCATAGTGTGGCTTGCACAATGCGACTTTGCCTAGGTTGTGATGATGGCCCAATGCATCTCGACTCGGAGCAACCCACCCAATGCATCTTGTGTAGCATAACCTAGGTGGCAATACACAACATAGCTTGTGTAGCATGTCTCATGCATCTTTGCTCTCTCAATGTGAATCCACCTACATCGTGGCGATCGCCTAACACAGCTCAAATTGAGTTGAGTCAACCTAGGCTAAGTCGGGCAGGCACAACTCGTGCAACATAACTCATCTCAAACAACGCAACCCACCTCATGTTGTACAACTCACCCAATGCCGACCCAGGTTGTGTCGACCACCTAAGGCATACCGCTCATGTAATGTAACTCATAGAATGCAACCCTAGAAGCACAACACATGGCAACACACAAAAATAATGAGCTTGATCAAATATGATGGGATCCTTATGAGAAACGTGGCATGGGTTTTAACTTATAACTACTATGAGGGGAGGGTTTTCTTCGAATGCCCTTGTGGGAAAGCAAGTGAAAACACGAGAAAGATATTATTCCCCCCATACCCGCAAACAATTCTGGATACTCCAGTTGGGAAAGAGGTGGAAACTATGTTTCCTCTTTAATGTGATATCAAATGCTGTTTGGACTCCTATTTTTGCCTCGATTTACCGTATGTTTCAGTTTCTTGGTTCGGATCTCTTATTGCTCTGCGAACAGTGGCGGGCTAATGATCGGGTGTTTCGATTCGATTTGAGCTTTGCCCTAAGGTAATTGTTAGGATTGTCGATGCCCGAATCCCAACTCACCCACCCAGTAACAGACTTGATTACATGTATTTTGGCTTTTTTTTATTATTCCTGGAGTTGTTCTCTAAAACTATTGGATCTAGCCACCCTTTTCCAGTTCGGTTTATGCTTTTGTGAATGGTTTTGAGAGTGGACCTTTGGAATGCACTATCGGGGTTGCCTTTTCAGTGCGATTTCCACAACTCGAGCTCGACCTGGGTTGATGTAACGAGTTGCACTTGAAATAACAAGCTTGATCTTAATTGAATACTCGAGTTGGGAATGAAATACTGAAAGGATGAGGAAAAACATGTTTCCTTCTCCTTAAAGTGGGATCAAATGGTGGGTGGACCCCCATTTTTGCCTCGGATTTCCATATTGCAGTCGGTTGGTTCGGATCTCTCTCTTATAACTCTGCGAAGAGTGGCGGGTTGATGATCGGGTGTTTTCAATTCAATCTAAGCTTTGGCCTTAGGCCATTGTTAGGGTTATTGACGCCCGGATCCCAGCTCACCCACCCAGTAACAAACTTGATTAAATGTATTTTGGCTTTTTCTGATTGTTCTTGGAGTTCTTCTCTAAAACTATCGGATTTAACCACCCCTTGCCAGTTCGGTTTTACACCTTTGCGTATGGTTCCAAGAGTGGACCTTCAGAATGCTGTTGGAGTTGCCTTTTCAGTGTGATTAGCACTTGAAAAATTGAGCTTGATCAATATAATGGGATCCTTACGAGAAACGTGGCATGGATTTTAACTTATAACTACTATGGGGGAGGGTGTTCTTCGAATGCCCTTGCAGGAAAACAAGTGAAAACATGGGAAAGATATTGTTCCCCCCTTGCCTGTAAACAATTCTGGATGCTCAAGTTGGTAAATAAGTGGAAACAAAGTTTTCTCTGTAATGTGAGATCAAATGTTGTTTGGACTCACAGTTTTGCTTTGGATTTCAGCATATATTGCTATTGTTTGGTTCGAATCTCTTATTAGTCTATAAAGAGTGGTGGGTTGATGATCGGGACTTTCGATTCAATCTGAGCTTTGGCCTCAGGCCATTGTTAGGATTATTGATGCCCGAATCCCAACTCACCCACCCAGTAACAGACTTTGATTACATGTATTTTGGCTTTTTTAGATTGTTCCTGGAGTTGTTCTCTGAAACTATTGGATCTAGCCACCCCTTGCCACTGCGGTGTTCGCCTTTGCTAATGGTTTTGAGAGTGGACCTTCAGAGTTGCCTATTCACGCATCTCGAGCCTTGGATGGGTGGATTTGCCGATTTGCACTTGAGAAAATGAGCTTGATCATATTTTCACCTCGGTTTTCCATATTGCGGTTGGTTGGTTTGGATATCTTATTACTCTATGAAGAGTGGCAGGCTGATGATCGGGCCTTTCGATTCAATCTGAGCTTTGGCCTTAGGCCATTGTTAGGATTGTCGATGCCTGAATCCCAACTCACCCACCCAATAATAGACTTTGATTACATGTATTTTGGCTTTTTTTATTGTTCCTGGAGTTCTCTGAAACTATTGGCTTTAGCCGCCCCTTGCCACTGTAGTTTTCGCTTTTGCTGATGGTTCCAGGAGTGGACCTTCAGAGTTGCCTATTTGGTGCCTATTCACGCATCTCAGGCCCTAGATGGGTGGATTTTTTGATTTGCCCTCAAGAAAATGAGCTTGATCATATTTTTGCCTTGGTTTTCCACATTGCGATTGGTTGGTTTGGATATCTTATTACTCTGCAAAGAGTGGCAGGCTAATGATCAGGGCTTTTGATTCAATCCGAGCTTTGGCCTCAGGCCATTGTTAGGGTTGTCGATGTCTGAATCCCAACTCACCCACCCAGTAACAGACTTTGATTACATGTATTTTGGCTTTTTTTTATTGTTCTTGGAGTTGTCCTCTAAAACTATTGGATCTAGCCATCCCTTGCCACTGCGATTTTTGCTTTTGTTGATGGTTCTGGGAGTGGACCTTCAAATTTGCCTATTCAATGTCTATTCACACATCTTAGGCCCTGGATGGGTGGATTTTTTTATTTGCACGAGTTTGTGAGGCAGCTGCAACCCCCTTATTGCGTTGCCAAGGATATAGTTGTGCTTCTCAAGAGTGTGATGGTTGTGTGTTCGGGAGTGCAGTCGCGCAGGTCATGGTGCAGGACCTCTCATCGCCATTCCCTCTCTCTCTTTAACAACATATATCCTTTTGGATGTGGTAGGGTAGGGGACATCTCCCTTCTCTGGTGCCCACCCATGAGGTCTCACCCTCTGGACCACGGTGGCATTGTGGGATGGGTTTTTGTCACAAACACTTGAGACACTGCGGTGCAGTTCGCACCAAGGATTTAGAAGAAATCACTGTGTAATTCATGTGTCATGTGTGTGTTGGACCGTCGATGCCATGAGAATACAACTCTTGGCAATGGATATCTTGACTCTTGCCATGATGAAGAATGTATCGAAATGTGATACTTAGTGTGAATTACAGAACATGAATCATCGAGTCTTTAAACACAAGTTGCACTCGAGGCCTCGGCCAAGGGCATGCTTACTTGGACATCGCACTTCAAAATTGCTCTCTCCCTCAGTGTATAGGTGGGATTAGTGGATATGGTCATCCATCCCCAAAGGGGGTGTGGTCAGCTCAAACGGGCACGAGGTTTGTCCCCTGTGTCACGATGAGCAGTGGCCCACGCGGGCTGATGTTGGTTTGTGGCTGGCAGGTGCAAATATGTGTGGAACTTTATCTTGGAGTCATTGGCTTTTTGCCTAATGTGTAGGCCAAACAGCTACCTTCTGCATCACCAAGTCAGGCGTGAACACCCACTGAGTTTAAGCATATCATGAAGCTGAGGAAAAGAAACTTACAAGGATTCCCCTAGTAACGGCGAGCGAACCGGGAAGAGCCCAACATGAAAATCGATGGCCATGCCTATCGAATTGTAGTCTGTAGAAGCGTCCTTAGTGATGAACTCAGCCCAAGTCCCCTGAAAGGGGGTGTCGGAGAGGGTGAGAGCCCCGTCGGGCCTGGACCCTATCACACCACGAGGCGTTGTCGGCGAGTTGAGTTGTTTGGGAATGCAACCCTAATTGGGTGGTAAATTCCATCCAAGGCTAAATACAGGTGAGAGACCGATAGCAAACAAATATCGTGAGGGAAAGATGAAAAGGACTTTAAAAATAGAGTTAAAGAGTGCTTGAAATTGCCGAGAGGGAAGCAGATGGAGGCTGGTGATGTGCCCCAGTCGGATGTAGAATGGTGTGAGCTGGTTCATCGCTTAGCTTAGGGGGCATGCCAACATGGGCCATTATGGAGGCACAAGTGCATCCTTTGGGTCGCTCAATGAACCTCCTTTATAATGGTGAGGGAATGAAGCATTCACCTATGGCAGGCCCTCAGGCACCTGCGTGCTCGTGGCATTGGCTAGCAGGCTTTCCATCTGACATGTCTTGAAGCACATACCAAGGAGTCTAACATGTGTGTAATTTGGAAAGTTGGGAAACCCATGAGGCGCAAGGAAGCTGACTGGCGAGATCCCCTCTCGAGGGGTGCACTGTCGACTGACCTTGATCATCTGTGAAGGGTTTGAGTGTGATCACACCTGTAGGGACCCAAAAGATGGTGAACTATGCTTGAACAGGGCGAAGCCAAAGGAAACTCTGGTGGAGGCCTACAGTGATACTGACGTGCAAATCATTCATCTAACTTGGGTATAGGGGCAAAAGACTAATCGAACCATCTAGTAGATGGTTTCCTCTAAAGTTTCCCTCAGGATAGCTAGAGCTCACATGCGAGTTTTATCAGGTAAATAAAATGATTAGAGGCATCGGGGGTGTAACGCCCTTGACCTATTCTCAAACTTTAAATAGGTAAGGTAGTGCGGCTACTCTGTTGAGCTGCACCACATAATCATGAGCTCCAAGTGGGCCATTTTTGGTAAGCAGAACTGGTGATGCGAGATGAACTGAAATTTGAGTTATGGTGCTAAATTGTACGCTAACCCAGATCCCACAAAGGGTGTTGGTTAATTAAAGGAGCAAGACGGTGGTCATGGAAGTCAAAATCTGCTAAGGAGTGTGTAACAACTCACCTGTCGAATCAACTAGCCTCGAAAATGGATGGCACTAAATCAAGCAACCTATACTCAGCCGTCAGGGCAAGTGCCAGGCTTTGATGAGTAAGAGGATGCACAAGTTGTTGTGAAACCTTGGGCGTGAGCCTAAGTGGACCGGCCCCTGATGCAGATCTTGGTGGTAGTAGCAAATATTCAAATGAGAACTTTTAAGACTGAAGTGGGGAAAGGTTCCATGTGAACAACACTTGGACATGGGTTAGTTGATCCTAAGAGATGGGGAAGTCATGTTTCAAGGCTGCACTCTACGCAATCATTGAAAGGGAATCAGGTTAATATTCTTGAAACGGGACATGGCGGCGGATGGCAGCGTTAAGAAATCCAGAGACGTCGGCAGGGGCCCCGAGAAGAGTTATCTTTTCTTTTTAACAGCCTGCCCACCCTAAAATTAGTTGAGCCAGAGATAGGGTCCAGCAGTTGGAAGAGCACCGCACGTCCTGCAGTGTTCAGTGCACCTTCGACAGTCCTTGAAAATTTGGAGGACCGAGTACCATTCACACCTGATCGTACTCATAATTGCATTAGGTCTCCAAGGTGAATAGCCTCTGGTCAATAGAATAATGTAGGTAAGGGAAGTCGACAAAATGGATCCATAACTTTGAGAAAAGGATTGGCTCTGAGGGTTGGGCCTAGGGGTCTGTGCCCTGAACCTATGGGTTGTTGGCGGCCTGCTCAAGCTGCTTTCACAGCGAGGGTGGGCTGTCGTGTGTCGATCGGGCAACGGGTGCAGGATGCTCCCCTTGTGGGGGCATTCCCTAGGTGGCAAATAACCAACTTAGAACTAGTACAAATAATGGGAATTAGACTATTTAATTAAAACAAAGCATTGTGATGGCCCATGTGGATGCTGACGTAATGTGATTTCTTCCCAGTGCTCTGAATGTTAAAGTGAAGAAATTCAACCAAGCGCGGGTAAACGGTGGGAGTAACTATGACTCTCTTAAGGTAGCCAAATGCCTCATCATCTAATTAGTGATGTGCATGAATGGATTAACGAGATTCCCACTATCCCTATCTACTATCTAGTGAAACCACAGCCAAGGGAACAGGCTTGGCAGAATCAACGGGGAAAGAAAACCCTATTGAGCTTAACTCTAGTCCGACTTTGTGAAATGACTTGAGAGGTGTCGAATAAGTGGGAGCCATTTTGGTGCAAGTGAAATACCACTACTTTTAACATTATTTTACTTATTCTGTGAGGTAGAGATGGGGCAATGCCCCTATTTTTGACCTTAAGCTGCACTCTTGCACATCGATCTGGGTGGGAGACATTGTCAGGTAGGGAGTTTGCCTGGGGCGACACATCTGTTAAAAGATAATGTAGGTGTCCTAAGATGAGCTCAACGAGAACAAAAATATCATGTGGAATAAAAGGGTAAAAGCTCATTTGGTTTTGATTTTCAGTACGAATACAAACCATGAAAGCGTGGCCTATCGATCCTTTAAAATTTTAGAATTTGAAGCTAGAGGTGTCATAAAAGCTACCACAGGGATAACTGGCTTGTGGCAGATAAGTGTTCATAAATACATTGCTTTTTGATCCTTTGATGTCGGATCTTCTTATCATTGTGAAGTAGACTTCACCAAGTGTTGGATTGTTCACCCACCAATAGGGAACATGAGTTGGGTTTAGACCGTCGTGAGACAGGTTAGTTTTATCCTACTGATGATCCATGCCACGATAGTAATTCAACTTAGTATGAGAGGAACTGTTGATTCACACATTTGGTCATCGTGCTTGGTTGAAAAGCCAGTGGTGTTAAGCTACCATTTGTTAGATTATGACTGAATGCCTCTAAGTTAGAATCCATGCTAGATGTGGTGCATCTCTCTCTGGCTGCATTGCGACCTGTAGTAGGGGCACTTTTGTGTCCCCAGGTGCCTGTGTCATTGGCAACCTCTGTTTGGTGTAACAGCCCATCTGGAGCAACCTTGTATAACAATTTCAAGCAGTCAGTGAAAAGAATCCTTTGTAGATGACTTAAATAAGTGACGGGGTATTGTAAGTGGCAGAGTGGCCTTGCTACCACGATCCATTGAGATTCAGCCCTCTATCGCCCTGATTCGTCCAACCTTAGGTTGTTCTACGGGTGGGGTTCATGGGGAGATGCATCCGTAAAAGTATGAGTAGCGTGTGGTTGAGAGCACTGTGATTGGGTGTTTTTTCAAATTCCCACCTCAAACATTTCGACAATGTTTCGAGTTGCCCTATACCAATGTTGTTGTGCAGAATAATTCACACTTAGAGAGGAACTTTCGAGTGGGATTTCCAAAGTAATACAGGTTGTTGCATATTTTGGGTGGGGTTTCCTATACCGATGTCGTCACACGGAGGAACTCACACTTGGCCAATTTTTTGACAAATGTAGTAGTTTTTGGGTGAGGTTTCCTACACCGATGTCAATGCACGAAGAAATTTGCACTTAGATGGACTTTAGATAATATTTTGACTGGGGTTCCCTATACCAACATTGTCATAATTCCACTCGAGAGAGGTGGGTCGGGCGAAGGAGGCGGGTGCAGGCTTTTCCCAAAATAGCAGGGAGTGTTAAGTATTTTAGGTGGGGTTTCCTATACCAATGTCATCACATACAAAAATTCACACTTGCATAGGTTTTTGACAATACTTTTAGTGCAATTTACAAAAAAATATGCGGTGCTACATATTTTGGGTGGGATTCCCTGTACCGACATCTTCATGATGCGGCTTGGGGGATTCCAATAATATGCAGGTGTTGCATATTTTAGTTGGGGTTTCCTATACCAGTGTAATCACATAGAAAAACTCACACTTCAATGGATTTTTGACAATATTTCGAGTGGGGTTTCCTACACCAACCTCACTGCAATGCAACTCGGGCTCCTAATGCAATTTGGGGGGTTCCAAAACAACATGCAGTGTTGCATGTTTTAGTGGGGTTTCTTATACTAGTGGTCATCGCGCAGAGAAATTCACGCTTGAGATGGATTTTTGATAATACTTTGAGTGGGGTTTCCTATACCAACGTCATCGCAATGCCACTCCAAGTTGCATCGGATTTCCTATACCAATGTCATCGTACAAATAAATTCACACTTGGATTTTTGACAATATTTCAAGTGGGGTTTCCTATACCGTCGTCGTTGCAATGCCACTCGGTCTCCTAATGCAACTTGGGGGATTCTATGCAAGTGTTGCATATTTTTGTTGGGGTTTATTATACCAGTGTCATTGTGTAGATAAATTCACACTTAGATGGATTTTTGACAATATATCAAGTGGGGTTTCCTATAGCAACATCGTCGCAATGCCCACTCAGGGTCACAATGCAACTCAGCCTCCCAGTGTAACTTGGGGGGTTCCAAAACAACATGCAGTGTTGCATATTTTAGTTGGGGTTTCTTATACCAGTGTCATCGTGTAGAGAAATTCACACTTAAAATGGATTTTTGACAATATTTAAAGTGGGGTTTCCTATGCCAACATCGTTGCAATGCAACTTGAAGGGGGGAGGCAGGGCAGGGGTTTTCCAAAATAATAGGTAGCGCTTAATATTTTAGGTGGGGTTTCCTATACCCAATGTCATCACATAGAGAAATTCCCACTTAGACAAATATTTGATAATAATTTTAGTGGTGTGGCATATTTTGGGTGGGGTTTCCTTACCAACATCATCGCAATGCCACTCGGGATCGCAATAGAACTCTAGGGCTTCCAACAATATGTAGTGCTGCATATTTTAGTTGGGGTTTCCTATACCAGTGTCATCGTGCAGAGAAATTCACACTTGGATTTTTTACAATATTTTGAGTGGGGTTTCCTATACCAACGTCATCGCAGTGCGACTTGGCCTCCCAATGCAACTTCACCCTGGGGTTCCAAAACAACATGCAGTGTTGCATATTTTAGTTGGGCTTTCCTATACCGGTGTCATCGCACAGATAAATTCACACTTTAGATTTCTAACAATATTTTGAGTGGGGATTCCTATACCGACATCGTCTCAATACAAACTCAGGCTCACAATGCAACTCGAGGGATGGGGGTTGCCAAAACAAATAGGCAATATTGCATATTTTTAGTGCGATTTCCTATACTGATGTCATCACACAAAGAAATATGTACTTAGAAGGATTTTTGACAATATTTTAAGCAAGCAAGCACTTGGAATCTTGACAATGTTGTCCCCCAAAAATATTAGTCATTTTTTGGACAACATTTGAACTATTTCTGCCTCACAGGCCAAAATTATCTCTTCCCTTCCCAAAAATTGCTCTGTGCATTCAAATTCTCCATTTTTCAAAGCTTTTCAAAAATCTACGGACTTTACAGGTTTCTACAGACTCTACAGGTTCATATCTACAGACTTTGTAGGGTCATTTCTATGGACTCTACAGGAAGAAATCTACGGACTCAATTTCTACGAACTTCAAGGCTTGAATACTACGAACTCTACTAACTTCATTTCTACAAACTCCGTCAGATCTATGGACTTCACATAAGATTTATATGGACTCATTTCTACATACTCTGCAGGTTGCTTTTTATGGACACTTGGATTTTTTTATAATATTTTGAGTGGGGTTTCCTATACCAACGTCATCGTAATGCCACTCGGGGTCGCAGTGCAACTTGGCCTCCCAATGCAACTTCACACTGGGGTTCCAAAACAACATGCAGTGTTGCATAGTTTAGTTGGGCTTTCCTATACCGGTGTCATCGCACAGATAAATTCACACTTAGATTTTTGACAATATTTTGAGTGGGGATTCCTATACCAACATCGTCTCAATGCAAACTCGGGCTCATAATGCAACTCGAGGGATAGGGGTCGCCAAAAAAATAGGCAGTACTACATATTTTAGGTGCAATTTCCTATACCAATGTCATCACATGGAGAAATATGTACTTAGAAGGATTTTTGATAATATTTCTAGTGTAGATTCCAAAACAAATGCAGTGTTTGCATATTTTTGGGTGGGGTTTCCTATCGCAATGCCACTCGTGGTCGAAATGCACTTGGGCTCCCAATGCAACTTGGGGAGGTTCCAAAACAATATGCACTATTGCATATTTTTGTTGGGGTTACTTATACCAGCATCATCACACAGAGAAATTCACACTTTGACAAATTTTTGACAATATTTTGAGTGGGGTTTTCAAAATAATATGCAGTGTTGTATATTTTGAGTGGGGTTTCCAATACCATTGTCATCATGTGGTTTAATTTAGGACATTGCATATTTTGGGGCTCACAATGCAACTCAGGGAGTTAGACCCCATGCCACTCAGGGAGTTGCTCCCAATGCAACTTAAGGAGTTGATCCCAATGCAACTCAGATTCACGAAGTGACTTAAGCTCGCAATGCAACTCGGGGAGGTGATCCCAATGCAACTCAGGCTCGCAATGCGACTCAGGGAATTTCCACCACTCAGGGATTTGCTCCCAATGTAAATCGGATTCACGATGCAACTCGAGGTCACAATACAACTCGGGCTCACAATGCAATTTTGGGAGTTGTTCCTAATGTAACCTGGGGTCATAGTGCAACTCAGGGAGTTGTGCCCAATGCAACCTGGGGTCATAATGCAAGTTAAGAAGTTGACCCCAATGCAAATAAAATTCTCAATGCAACTTGGGGTCTCAATATAGTGCAGGCTCCCAACTCTACTCAAGGAGTTGCTCCCAATGCAACTCAAATTCATGAAGTGACTTATGCTCGCAATACAGCTTAGGGAGGTGATCCCAATGTAATGCAGATTCATGATCCAACTTGGGCTCACAATGCGACTTGGGGAATTTCCATCAACTCAAGGAATTGTTCCCAATGTAAATCAGATTCATGATGAAACACGAGGTCACAATACAACTAAGGCTTCCAATACAACTCGGGCTCCTTACGCAACTCGGGCTCGCAATGCAATTTGGGGAGTTGTTCCCAATGTAACTTGGGGTCATAGTATAACCAAGGGTCCCAATGCAAGTCGAGAAGTTGATCCTAATGTAAATTGGATTCATAATGCAACAAGGGGCCACAATGCAACTTGGGGTCTCAATGCAGTGCAGCCTCACAACTCTACTCGAGGAGCTGTTCCCAATGCAACTACCATTCACAATGCAACTCTAGGTTCAAACTCATAATGCAACTCTGGGAGTTGATCCCAATGCAAAACAAATTCATAAGGAAACTCAGGGAGTTGTTCCCAACGCAATTCAGATTCACGATGCAACTCAGGTTCACAATGTAACTCAACCTCACGATGCATCTCGGGGAGTTTCTCCCAATTCAACTCTGGGTCGCCATGCAACTCATCTCCCACAGCATAACCCATCTCGTGAAATGCAACTCACATAATGCAACTCGATCTGGGTTGTGCAAGACCGAGACTTTTTGGGAGGTCACCCATCCCAGTACTACCCCAGCCTAAGCGCACTTATCTATGAATATCTGATGGTATCTAGTGCATTAATGCTGGTATGATCGCACCCAATATTTACTTTATCATGTTACTCTACTTGTAGGAGACACTTGGAGGACATCAAACAGACCCAATTTGTTGCATGAGACTCCTTTGGCCTCACTTATGTGTGAGTTTCAACACACTACTATGTTGGTTCAATATGGCACACAAGGGGATCCTAGGTTACGCTAATCGACTCATGCATCTCACGCATCACAACTTGTCAACTCAACACAATGCATCTCACACATCAGAATTCATCTCATGTAGTGCAACTCATATTGTTCACCACACCCTGCGTAGTGTGGGTTGCACAATGCAACTTTGCCTAGGTTGTGATGATGGCCCAATGCATCTTGACCTGGATCAACCCACCCAACACATCTCATGAAGCATAACTCACGTAGCATTGCACAACATAGCTTATGTAGCATGAACCATCTTAGACAACGCAACTCTTGTATCATGTCTCATGCATCATTGCCCTCTCAATGCAAATCCACCTACATTGTGGTGATCGCCTAACACAACTCAACCTGAGCTGAGTCAACCTAGGTTGAGTCAGCCAAGCACAACTCGTGCAATGTAACTCATCTCGAATAATGCAACCCACCTCGTGTAATGCAGCTCGCCAAATGTCGACCCAGCTTGTGTCGATCACCTACGGTAGACCGCTTGTGCAATGTAACTCATAGAATACAGTTGTATAAGTGCAACTCACGGCAACACATCTTGCACAATGCAACCAATGTAGGACAACTCGTGCAACGCAACTCATCCCACCTGGTGTAACTTGCATAGTGCAAATCACACATCATAGATTGCCCAACACCTTGACATAAAGAAAAAGGGGGTGCAACACCCGGACTTCAATATGGCACACAAGGGGATATCATGCAACACAATTTTCATAGTACAGCTCACTCAGCATAGCACACACAACATAGGTCAAGTTGGGTTGTGCCAGCCTGATAGTGCCGCTCACCCAATGTATAGCTCAACCAAACATAGCTCGCATGATGTAACTCATCTTGCACAACACAACCCATCTTGTACAACACACCTCATCTCACATAGCCCAAAAAGTGGATCCCAACTCATGCATCACATATGGTGAAGCTCAACTCGGGCAGAGCATCTCACGAAGCCCATCTTATGTAATGCAAATCATTCTGCACATTGCATATCCACATCATAGCTTTCCCAATGCAATTTTACCTGGGTTGCGTCAATTTCTTAATGCAACACAACCTGACACAACTCATGAAGTGTAGCTTGCGCAACGTAACTTGAGAAAAAAATACTCGTGCAACACCACTTGTGTATCTCATCTCACACAATGCAACTTGTATCGTGTAACGCAACTCATGTCGTGAAGTGCAACTCATTTAGCACATTTTGTGAAACTCATCTTGCAAAGCATATCTCATGCGATGCAACTCATATAGCACGTCTTGTGAAACTCATCTTGCAAAGCGTAGCTCATGTGATGCAACTTGGGTATTACATCTCATCTCGCATAATGCAACTCATCTTGTGCAATGTAACCAATCTCGCTTAATGCAACTCATGCCATGAAGTGTAACTCGCGTAGTGAAACTAGTGCAACACAACTCACATGGTGCATCTTGACCTAGGTTACGCCAAATGACTAAGGCTTCTAATACAACTCAAGCTCACAACAGAATTTGGGGAATTATTCCCAATGCAACCCAGGGTCATAGTGTAACTCAAGGAGTTGCTCCCAATGCAACCCGGGGTCATAATGCAACTCGGGAAGTTGACCCCAATGCAAATCGGATTCACAATGCAACTTGGGGTCTCAATGTAGTCCAGGCTCATAACTCTACTCGAGGAGTTTCTCCCAATGCCACTCTGAGAGTTGCTCCCAATGCAACTCAGGGAGTTGATCCCAATGCAACTCAGATTCATGAAGTGACTTATGCTTGCAATATAGCTTAGGGAGCTGATCCCAATGCAACATAGATTCATGATGCAACTTAGGCTTGCAATGTGACTCAAGGAATTTCTGCCACTCAGGGAATTATTCCCAATGTAAATCGGATTCACGATGTAACTCAAGGTCACAATACACCTAAGGCTTCCAATACAACTCAGGCTCACAATGCAATTTGGGGAGTTGTTCCCAATGCAACCTGGGGTCGTAGTGCAACTCGAGGAGTTGTTCCTAATGCAACTTGGGGTCGCAATGCAAGTCAGGGAGTTAATCCCAATGCAAATTAGATTCACAATGCAACCCGAGGTCATAATGCAAGTTGAGAAGTTGATCCCAATGCAAATTGGATTCACAATGCAACTTGGGGTCTCAATGCAGTGTAACATCGCAACTCTACTCGAGGAGTTACCCCCAATGCAGCTGCCATTTGTGATGCAACTCTAGGTTCGAACTCGTAATGTAACTCAGGGAGTTGATCCCAATGTAAAACAGATTCACAAGGCAACTCAGGGAATTGTTCCCAATGAAATTCAAATTCACGATGCAACTCAGGTTCATAATGTAACTCGAGCTCATGATGCAACTCATGGAGTTGCCCACAATGCAACTCAGGGAGTTTCTCCCAGTTCAACTCTGGGTCGCCATGCAACTCATCTCCCACAGTGCAACCCATCTTATGAAGTACAACTCGCATAGTGTAGCTCAATCTGGGCTGTGTTGACCCTGATAGCGTCGATCACCTAATACAGCTCGATACAATGTAGTTCATGTAGCAAATCTCATCTCGCATAGCACACTTAATCTCACATAATGCACCTCATGAATATCAACACGTGCATCGCATCTGGGGAAGATCGACCCATGCACTACCTCTTTCGAAGCTTAGCTTATGCATCACAAATCATCTTGCATAGTGCAACATGCGCAACACACATCCACATCATCAAATGTATGTGCGAGGGAAACACAGACCGCCTAATGTCTTGATAAAATAAGGAAAAAGGGTGCAACACCAAGAATTCTTGAGAGTTCACCCATCCCAGTACTACCTTAGCCCAAGCCCGCTTAATTGCGGAGTTCTAATGGGATCTGATGCACTAACGCTGGTATGATCACACTCGATATTTACTTTATCATGTTACTCTACTTTTAGGAGACACGTGGAAGGCATTAGATAGACCCAATTTGTTGCATGAAGCTCTTTTGGGCTCACTTATGTGTGAGTTTCAACACACTACTCTGTGGGTTGTCTATGTTTATGTCCTTCTCCCAATTTAACTCTGGGTCGCCATGCAACTCGGGTATTACATCTCGTATCATATAGTGCAACTCATCCTGTGCAATGCAACCCATCTCACTTAATGCAACTCGTGCCATGAAGTGTAACTCGCGTAGCACAGCTAGTGCAACACAACTCACGCGATGCATCTTGACCCATGTTACGCCGAACGACTAAGTCTTCCAATACAACTCAAGCTCACAACATAATTTGGGGAGTTGTTCCCAATGCAACTCGGGGCCGTAGTGCAACTCAGGGAGTTACTCCCAATGTAACTCAGGGTCATAATGTAACTCAAGAAGTTGACCCCAATGCAAATCGGATTGATAATGCAACTTGGGGTGTCAATGTAGTGCAGGCTCGTAACTCTACTCGGGGAGTTGCTCCCAATGCCACTCTGGGAGTTTCTCCCAATGCAACTCAGGGAGTTGATCCCAATGCAACTCAGATATGTGAAGTAACTTATGCTCACAATGCAGCTCATGGAGGTGATCCTAATGCAACACAGATTCATGATGTAACTCAGGGTTGCAATGCAACTCATTAAATTTCTACCACTCATGGAATCGCTCCCAATGTAAATCAAATTCACGATGCAACTCAAGGTCACAATATAACTAAGGCTTCCAATACAACTCAGGCTACCTGTGCAACTCGGGCTCATAATGCAATTTGGGGAGTTATTCCCAATGCAACCCAGGGTTGTGGTGCAACTCAGGGAGTTGTTCCCAATGCAACTCGGGGTCGTAATTCAAGTCGGGAAGTTGATCCCAATGCAAATCAGATTCACAATGCAACCTGGGGTCACAATGCAAGTCACAAAGTTGATCCCAATGCAAATCAGATTCACATTGCAACTTGGGGTCTAAATGTAGTGTAGCCTCGTGACTCTTCTCGAGGAGTTGTTCCCAATGCAACTGCCATTTGCGATGCAACTCTGTGTTCGAACTCGTAATGCAACTTGGGGAGTTGATCCCAATGCAAAATAGATTCACAAGGTAACTCATGGAATTATTCCCAATGCAATTCAGATTCATGATGCAACTCGGGTTCACAGTTTAACTCGAGCTCACAATGCAACTCATGGAGTTGCTGACAATGCAACTCAGGGAGTTTCCCCCAATTCAACTCTAGGTCGCCATGCAACTCATCTCCCACAGTGCAACCCATCTCATGAAGTGCAACTCGCATAATGCAGCTCGATGGACTTGATAATTATGGGTGGTGAAGGAAGCAAGGAAGATGGACTTGATAATTATGGGAATTATTACGAGGAGCATGACATGGATTCAAACTTAAGCAAGCAAGCAATGCAACCCATGCAGGCCGACAGGGTATTACATATTATCTCGCATATCTTAACTCATCCTGTGTAATGCAACCCATCTCACTTAATGCAACTCATGCCATGAAGTGTAACTCGTGTAGTGTAGCTAATGCAACATAACTCATGAGGCACATATTGACGCAGGTTGCATCGACTAACCAAGGCTTCCAATACAACTCAGGCTCGCAATGCAACTTGGGGAGTTCTTCCCAATGCAACTCGGGGTCATAGTGCAACTCAGAGAGTTGCTCCCAATGCAATCTGGGGTCGTAATGATAGTCGAGAAGTTGACCCCAATGCAAATTGAATTCATAATGCAACTTGGGGTCTCAATGCAGTGTAAGCTCCCAATTCTACTCGTGGAGTTGCTCCAATGCCAGTCAGGGAGTTGCTCCAGCCTGAGTTGGGATTCCAACCTGAGTTGGGCTTCCATCTCGGGTTAGGATTCCAACTCGAGTTGGGCTTGGATTTGGGCTTCTGATTGGAGTATGTGCGAGGAGAACACAGCTCCTAATGTCTTGATAAAAGGGAGGAAAAGGGTGCAACATCGAGACTTCTCGAGAGGTCACCCATCCATTACTACCCCAGCCCAAGCGTGCTTAATTGTGGAGTTCTGATGGGGTCCGGTGCACCAACGTTGGTATGATTACACCCGCCCAATGTCTTTATAAAAGGGAGGAAAAGCATGCAACACTAGGACTTCTCGAGAGGTCACCCATCCCAGTAATACCCCAGCCCAAGTGTGCTTAACTGCGGAGTTCTAACCCAGGTTGAGCTTCCAAGCAAGCAAGCAAGAGGGGTTATTTGAACTCGTTGGGCTTCCATCCCAATTTTGGATTCCAACCCGAGTTGGGCTTGGGCTTGGGCTTGGGCTTCTGATTAGAGTATGTGCGAGGAGAACACATAGCGCCTAATGTCTTGATAAAAGGGGGGAAAAGGGTGCAACACTGGGACTTCCCAGGAGGTCACCCATCCCAGTACTACCCCAGCCCAAGCGTGCTTAATTGCGGAGTTCTAATGGGATTCGGTGCACTAACGCTGATATGATCACACCCGCCCAATGTCTTGATAAAAGGGGGGAAAAGCATGCAACATCGAGACTTCCCAAGAGGTCACCCATCCCAGTACTACCCTAGCCCAAGCACACTCAACTATAGAGTTCTGATGGGATCTGGTGCACTAACGCTAGTATGATCACACCCAATATTTACTTTATTGCATTACACTACTTATAAGAGACACGTGGAAGACATTAGAGAGACCCAATTTGTTGCACGAGGCTCGTTTAGCCTCACTTATGTGTGAGCTTCAACACACTATTATGTTGGTTTAATATGGCATGCAAGGGGATCCCATCGTAACTCTCACACTGTCTCAGACTTAGCGAAGCCCATCGTGTGCAGTGCAACTTGCGTGGTGCATCTCACACATTGTAACTCACCCAATGTAGCATGATCTAGGGTGTGTCGATTGCCTAACACAACTCAACTCAATGTATCTCGTGCAACACAACTCATCACATGCCGAACAACTCATGCATTACAGCTTGACCTAGGTCATGCTAACCCAGGGTGTGCAGCGCAACCTCGTGCAATTCGCTTCTCACAATGTAACTCATAAACAAAAAGAGGGCCCCATACCCTTCATGCTTGTCTATGTCTTTCTCTCCCCCATACCCCCGAACCCCCTAACACTGGGACTTCTCGGGAGGTCACCCATCCCAGTACTACCCTGGCCCAAGCGCACTTAACTGTGGATTTTTGATGGGATCCAGTGCACTAACGATGGTATGATCGCACCCACCCAATGTCTTGATAAAAAGGGGGAAAAGGGTGTAACAAGAAAGCAAGTGGGGTTATTTGAACTTGTTGGGCTTCCAGCCCGGGTTGGGCTTGGGCTTATGATTAGAGTATGTGTGAGGAGAACACAAAGCGCCCAATGTCTTGATAAAAGGGGGGAAAAGGGTGCAACACCGGGACTTCTCGGGAGGTCACCCATCCCAGTACTACCCTGGCCCAAGCGCGTGTAACTGTGGAGTTTTGATGGGATCCGTTGCACTAACGCTAGTATGATCGCACCCACCCAATGTATTGACAAAAGGGGGGAAAAGCGTGCAACACCGGGACTTCCCGAGAGGTCACCCATCCCAGTACTACCCCGGCCCAAGTGCACTTAACTACAGAGTTCTGCCCAAAATGGGCTTCCAAGCAAGCAAGCAAACAAGAGGGGTTATTTGAACTCGTTGGGCTTCCATCCCAGGTTGGGATTCTGGAGTTGGGATTCTAGCCCGGGTTGGGATTGGGTTTGGGCTTCTGATTAGAGTATGTGTGAGGAGAACACAGAGCACCCAATGTCTTGATAAAAGGGGGGAAAAGGGTGCAACACTGGGACTTCTCGGGAGGTCACCCATCTCAGTACTACCCCAGCCGAAGTGTGCTTAACTATGGAGTTCTAATGGGATCTGGTGCACTAACACTGGTATGATCGCACCTCCCCAATGTCTTGATAAAAGGGGGGAAAAGCATGTAACAAGCAAGCAAGAGGGGTTATTTGAACTCGTTGGGCTTCCAGCCTGGGTTAGGCTTGGGCTTCTGATTAGAGTATGTGCAAGGAGAACACAGAGTGCCCAATGTCTTGATAAAAGGAGGGAAAAGGGTGCAACACTAGGAATTCTCAGGAGGTCACCCATCCTAGTACTACCCCAGACCAAGTGTGCTTAACTGTGGAGTTCTGATGGGATCCAGTGCACTAACGCTGGTATGATCATACCCGCCCAATGTATAGATAAAAGGGGGGAAAAGCATGCATAATCGGGACTTCTCGGGAGGTCACCCATCCCAGTACTACCCCGGCCCAAGCACGCTTAACTGCGGAGTTCTGACCCGGGTTGGGCTTCCAAGCAAGCAAGCAAGAGGGGTTATTTGAACTCGTTGGGCTTCCATCCCAGGTTGGGATTCCAGCCAGAGTTGGGCTTCCAACCCGAGTTGGGCTTGGGATTGGACTTCTGATTAGAGTATGTGCAAGGAGAACACATAGTGCCCAATGTCTTGATAAAAGGGAGGAAAAGGGTGCAACACCAAGACTTCTCGGGAGGTCACCCATCCAAGTACTACCCTAGCCCAAGCACGCTTAACTGTAGAGTTTTGATGGGATTCGGTGCACTAATGTTGGTATGATCGTACCTGCCCAATGTCTTGATAAAAGGGGGGAAAAGTGTGCAACACCAGGACCTCCTTGGAGGTCACCCATCCTAGTACTACCCCGGCCCAAGTGCACTTAACTGTGGAGTTCTGATGGGATCCAATGAACTAATGTTGGTATGATCGCACCTGATATTTACTTTATCACATTACTCTACTTATAGGAGACATGTGGAAGACATCAGAGAGACCCAATTTGTTGCACAAGGCTCGTTTAGCCTCACTTATGTGTGAGTTTCAACACACTATTATGTTGGTTCAATATGGCACACAAGGGGATCCCATCGTAACTCTCACACTGTCTCTGACTTAGCGAAACCCATCATGTGCAGTGCAACTCACGTGGTGCATCTCACACATTGTAACTCGCCCAATGTAGCACGATCCAAGGTATGTCGATTGCCTAACACAACTCAACTCAGTGTATCTCATGCTACGCAACTCATCTCATGCCGCACAACTCATGCATTATAGCTTGACCTGGGTTATGCAAACCCAGGGTGTGCAGCACGACCTCGTGCAATTCACTTCTCACAACGTAACTCATAAACAAAAAGAGGGTCTCGTACCCTTCATGCTTGTCTATGTCTTTCTCTAACCCACACCCCCGAAACCCTCCCTTTGCCCCCCTCACTTGCCATCAGAGTATGTGAGAGGGGAACACAAACTGCGAGATGTCTTGATAAAATGGGGGAAAAAAAGGGTGCAACACCGGGACTTCCTAGGAGGTCACTCATCCCAGTACTACCCCGGCCCAAGCGCCCTTAATTACAGAGTTCTGATGGGATCCGATGCACTAACGCTGGTATGATCGCACCTGATATTTACTTTATCACATTGCTCTACTTATAGGAGACATGAAGAAGACATCAGAGAGACATAATTGATTGCATGGGACTCGTTTGGCCTCACTTATGTGTGAGTTTCAACACACTACTTTGTTGGCTCAATATGGCACACAAGGGGATCCCATCATAAGTGAGTTTCAACACACTACTCTTTTGGTTCAATATGGCACACAAGGGGATCCCATCGTAACTCATGCACTGTGTTTGACTTAGCAAAACCCATCGCATGCAATGCAACTCGCGTGGTACATCTCACACAGTGTAACTCGCCCAATGTAGCACAATCCAGGTTGTGTCTATTGCCTAACTCAACTTAACTCAGTGCATCACGTGCAGTGTAACTCATCTCATGCCGCACAACTCATGCATTACAACTTGACCTGGGTTATGCTAACCAAGGGTGTGCAGCTCAACCTCGTGGAATTCATCTCTCACAACGTAACTCATCTCGTGGCACCGAGCGCGTGCAGTGCATCTAGTGTAACCTAGCTAATCTTGCATAGCACACCTTGCCCAATGCCAACCCAGGGTTCATTGATTCCCTTACACATCTCAACCTGGTGCAGCGAGCACAATGTAAGTCATACAAGGCAGCTAGAGAGGCACATGCCACACGTTACATCTGGCTCAACATTGACGCTGTGCAGCTCAAGCAGGGCAATGCATCCTATGTAATGCAATTTGCACAGTGCATCTCATGCAACACATATCATCCAATGTAGCATGAGCCTCGATTCATAAATATATAAGGTAGGGCCTCCAATATGGCTCTTTGTGGGTTGGGTCATCCTTATAATGCAACTCAACGCAATGCATCTCGCACATCAAAATTCATATCATGTAGTGCAATGCATATTACTCACCACACTCTATGTAGTGTGGCTTGCGTAATGCAACTTCACCTAGGTTGTGATGATGGCCCAATGCATCTCGACCTGGAGCAACCCACCCAACGCATCTCGTGCAGCGTAACCCACGTGGTAATGCACAACATAACTCATGTAGCATGTCTCATGCATCATTGATCTCTCAATGTGAATCCACCTACATCGTGGTAATCACCTAACACAACTCGACCTGAGTTGAGTCGACCTAGGCTGAGTCAAGCGAGCACAACTTGCGTAATGTAACTCATCTTGAACAACGCAACCCACCTCGTGCAGTACAGCTCACCCAATGCCGACCCAAGTTGTGTCAACCACCTATGGCATATCGCTCATGCAATGTAACTCGTAAAATGCAACCCTAGAAGCACAACACATGGCAACACATCTTGCATAGCGCAACCCATGCAGGCTGATTCATGCAATGCAACTCATCCCCACCTAGTGCAACTTGCATAGTGCAACTCACACACCGCATCGCGCTCAACACTCACGCAGGGCAACTCATCATGTGTAATGCAACTTGCACGGTGCATCTCCTGCAACACAGATCGCCCAATGCAGCATGACCCTTGACTCATAAATATATCAGGTAGGGCCTCCAATATGGCTCGGTGGGGGTTGGGTTGACTGTGTAACGCAACTCAACACAATGCATCTCACACATCAGAACTCATCTCGTGTGGTGCAACTCGATATATTCTAGTTGTGAAAAAAAATAGTAAATGGATGAAGGAAACCATGTTTCCTCTAGGATGCAAGATCGAATGCTGGGTGGAACTGTATTTTTCCCTTGTGTTTATGTATTGCAGTTTGAACTCGAGTGCAGTCCTGGCCTGAGTTGGACATCCATCCCGAGTTGGACTGCCAGCACGAGTTGGATTGCCAGCCTGGGTTGGGTTGGCAGCTCGAGTTGAAAAAATGACCTCGACTTTTAATGGGATCCTTATTAGAATTGTGACATGAATTTTAACTTATATCTACTATGGGGGAAGGGTGTTCTTTGAATGCTTTTGCGAGAAAACATGGGAAACATTTTGTCCCCTCTTTACCAGCAAGCAATTCGGTATACTCTAGTTGCGAAAAAAATAATAAATGGATTGATGAAACCATGTTTCATCTTCAATGAAAGATCCAATGTTGTGTGGAACTTAATTCTTTGACTTGGATTTCCGTATTGCGATTCGAATTGGAGTTGGACTGTTGTCAACCCGAGCTGGGTTGGCAACCCAAGTTGGGTTGGAAGCCCGAGCTAGGTTGGCAGCCTGAGCTGGGTTGCCAACCCGAGCTTAAAAAATGAACTCAATAATCATGGAATCCTTATGAGGATCATGACATGGATTTTAACTTACAAAAACTATTGTGAAAGGGTGTTCTTTGAATGCCTTTCTGGGGAAAGAAGTGAAAACATGGGAAACATTTTGTTCTACCCTTTACCTACAACCAATTCGGTATACTTCAGTTGCGAAAATAAACAAAAAAATGGACTTGAATGCAAGATCAATTGTTGCATGGGAATTAATTTTTTGAGACAGATTTTTGTGCTACGATTGGAGGAGTTGTACTCCCAATCAGAGTTCTACAAATTCGAGTCAGGTGGCCGACATGAGCAGGCCAGGGAACCAGAGCAGGGAAAATGAACTTGATAAGCAATGGGATGGTTATGAGAATGATGACATGGATTTTAAATTATAACTACTATGGGGGGAGGGTGGGAAAGCAAGTGGGGAATCCTTACGAGGAGCATGACATGGATTTGAACTTATAACTACTATGAAGGGGAGCAAGCAAGCAAACACCACTATGGAGGGAGGGCGGGGAAGGAAGCAAGGAAGATAGACTTGATAATTATGGGAATCCTTTCGAGGAGCATGACATGGATTCGAACTCAAGCAAGCCAGCAAGCCCATGTTTACTTGTGTTTTCTATTGCGAGGGTGGTTATTTGAACTCGTGTTTGGATTCCCACCCCGGGTTGGGCTTCCAACCCATGTTGGGCTTTGATCCTGGGTTGGGATTCCCACCCCTATTGGGATTCCAACCTGAGTTGGGCTTGGGCTTCTGATTTTTGCCTGGGATAAAAAATGAGCTTGAAAATAAAGCGAGATCCTGATGAGAATCATCCCGTCGGGTGGCCGACATGAGCAGGGCAGGGAAAAATGAAAAATGAACTTGATACCCAATGGCATGGTTATGAGAATGATGACATGGATTTTAACTTATAACTACTATGGGGGGAGGGTGAGCAAGCAAGTAAGGAGGGAAAATAAAGTTGATAAACAAGGGACCCGTATGAGAACCATGGAATGTATTTTAACTTTTAACCACTATGGGGGGAGGGCGGGGAAGGAACGAAGGAAGATGGACACTTGATAATGATGGGAATCATTACGAGGAGCATGACATGGATTTGAACTTATAACCACTATGAAGGGGAGCAAACAAGCAAGCAAACACCACTATGGAGGGAGGGCAAGCAAGCAAGCAATTAATTAATTTGGGGGAGGGGTTATTTGGCTATTTGGGGGAGGAAGCAAGCAATTAATTTGGGGGAGGGGTTATTTGGCTATTTGGGTGAGGAAGAAAGTAATTAATTTGGGGGAGGGGTTATTTGGCTATTTGGGGGAGGGGTTATTTGCACTCATTGGGCTTCCAACCCGGGTTGGGATTCCATCCCGTGTTGGGATTCCCAGCCCGAGTTGGGCTTGGGCTTCTGGGTTTTGCCTTTGGTAAAAAATGAGCTTGAAAATAAAATGGGATTCTTATGGGAATCATCCCGTGGATTTTAACTTATAAATACTATAGGGGAGGGTGTTCTTCGAATGCCCTAGCGGGAAAGCAAAAAAAAACAAGGGAAATATATTGTTCGCCCCTTACCCGCAAACAATTCTGGATGCTCGAGCTTGGAGAGAAATGATAAATAGATGAAGGAAACCATGTTTCCTTTTTAAATGTGAGATCGATTATTGCATGGAACTTTATTTTTGCCAAGCAAGCCTACCTGCCGATGTTTACTTGCTTTTTCTATTTGGGGGAGGGGTTATTTTCACTCTTTGGGCTTCCAACCCGGATTGGGATTCCATCCCGAGTTGGGATTTCCAACCCAAGTTTGGATTCCATCCCGGGTTGGGATTCCCAACCCAAGTTGGGCTTGGGCTTCTGGTTTTTGCCTGGGGTAAGAAACGAGCTTGAAAATAAAATCAGATTCTTATGGGAATCATCCCATGGATTTTAACTTATAACTACTATAAGGGGAGGGTATTCTTCGAATGCCCTTGCGGGAAAGCAATTGGAAACACGGGAAATATATTGTTCCCCCCTTACCCGCAAATAATTTTGGATGCTTGAGGTTGGAGAGAAATGAGAAATAGATGAAGGAAACCATGTTTCCTCTTGAAATGCGAGATCGATTATTGCGTGGAACTTTATTTTTTCCACTGGATGGAACCCGAGTTGGATTCCTAGGCCGGGTTGGACTGCCATCCCGGCCTAGGCCTTTACCCCGAATTGGGTTGCTAAATAAATAGTGAATGGGTAGGGGAAACCATTTTTCCTCTTTCATGGGAGATCAAATTTCTGGTTGGAAGCATGTTTTTGACACGAATTTTTGTATTTTGGATGGTACTTGGGTTACACAGCAACCCCGAGTTGGGTTTATTACCCAGGTTGAAAAAAGGAGCCCAATAATAAAATGGGATCCTTATGAGAATCATCCCATGGATTTTAACTTATAACTACTATGGGGGGAGGGTGTTCTTCGAATGCCCTTGCAGGAAAGCAAAGTGAAAACATGGGAGAGATATTTTTCCCCCCTTTTACCCGCAAACAATTCCAGATACTCCAGTCGGGAAAGAAATGGAAACCATGTTTTCTCTGTAATGCGAGATCATTTATTACGTGGGACTTTATTTTTGCCTCAGATTTCTGTACTGTGGATGGAACTAATGCCAAATTGCCTCAGATTTTTATACTGTAATGCGAGATCTATTACTGCATGGAACTTTATTTTTGCCTCAAATTTTTGTATTACAGATGGAACCCAGTCTGGATTTCTACCCCTAGTTGGACTGCCATCTTGATCTAGTTTGCAAAGGAAATAATGAACAAATGGGGGAAACTATGTTTCCTCTGTGTTGATTTGCACAACTCGAGCCCGAGCTAGGTCAGTGCTCTTGTTGTACTTGAAATAATGAGCTTGATCAAATATGATGGGATCCTTATGAGAAATGTGGCATGGGTTTTAACTTATAATTACTATGAGGGAAGGGTGTTCTTCGAATGCCCTTATGGGAAAGCAAGTGAAAACACGATAAAGATATTATTCCCCCCTTACCTGCAAATAATTACGGATACTCTAGTTGGGAAAGAGGTGGAAACTATGTTTCCTCTTTAATGCGATATCAAATGCTTTTTGGACTCCTATTTTTGCCCCCATTTATCGTATGTTTCAGTTTCTTGGTTCAAATCTCTTATTGCTCTGTGAAGAGTGGTGGGCTAATGATCGAGTGTTTCGATTCAATTTGAGCTTTGGCCTGAGGCCATTGTTAGGATTGTCGATGCCCGAATCCCAACTCACCCACCTAGTAACATTCTTGATTACATGTATTTTTGCTTTTTCTAATTGTTCCTGGAGTTGTTCTCTGAAACTATTGGATCTAGCTGCCCTTTGCCAATTCAATTTATGCTTTTGCGAATGGTTTCAAGAGCAGACCTTTAGAATGTGCTGTCGGAGTTGCCTTTTCAGTGCGATTTGCACAACTCGAGCCCAAGTTGGGTCGATGTAACGAGTTGCACTTGAAACAACAAGCTTGATCATAATCGGATACTCGAGTTGGGAATGAAATAATGAAAGGAGGAGGGAAACCATGTTTCCTTCTCCTTAAAGCGGGATCAAATGGTGGGTGGACCCCCATTTTTGCCTCAAATTTCCATATTTCAGTCGGTTGGTTTGGATCTCTCTCTTTTAACTTTGTGAAGAGTGGCTGGCTGATGATCGAGTGTTTTTGATTCAATCTGAGCTTTGGCCTCAGGCCATTATTAGGGTTATCGATGCCCGGATCCTAGCTCACCCACCCAGTAACAGACTTGATTAAATGTATTTTGGATTTTTTTGATTGTTCCTGGAGTTGTTCTCTGAAACTATTGGATCTAGCCGCCCCTTGCCACTATGGTGTTCACCTTTGCTGATGGTTCCGGGAGTGGACCTTCGGAGTTGCCTATTCGGTGCCTATTCATGCATCTTAGGCCCTAGATGGGTGAATTTGCCAATTTACACTCGATAAAATGAGCTTGATCATATTTTTGCCTTGGTTTTCCATATTGCGGTTGGTTGGTTCGGATCTCTTATTACTCTGCGAAGAGTGGCAGGTTGATGATCGGGCCTTTCAATTCAATCTGAGCTTTGGCCTCAGGCCATTGTTAGGATTGTTGATGCTCGAATCCCAACTCACCCACCCAATAACAAACTTTGATTACATGTATTTTGGCTTTTTCTGATTGTTCCTAGAGTTCTCCAAAACTATTGGATCTACCCGCCCCTTGCCACTGTGGTTTTTGCTTTTGTTGATGGTTCTGGGAGTGGACCTTCAGAGTTGCCTATTCGGTGCCTATTTGCGCATCTCGGGCCCTAGATGGGTGGATTTGCCGATTTGCACTCAAGAAAATGAGCTTGATCATATTTTTGCCTCAGTTTTCCATATTTCGATTGGTTGGTTTGGATCTCTTATTACTTTGCGAAGAGTGGCAAGCTGATGATTAGGACTTTCGATTCAATTCAAGCTTTGGCCTCAGGCCATTGTTAGGGTTATCAATGCCTGAATCCAAACTCACCCACCCAGTAATAGACTTTGATTACATGTATTTTGGCTTTTTTTTATTGTTCCTGGAGTTGTCCTCTGAAACTATTGGATCTAGCTGCCCCTTGCCACTGTGGTTTTCGCTTTTGCTGATGGTTCCAGGAGTTGATCTTCAGAGTTGCCTATTCGGTGCCTATTCGTGCATCTCAAGCCCTGGATGGGTGGATTTTCTAATTTGCACTCGATAAAATGAGCTTGATCATATTTTCACCTTGATTTTCCATATTGCGGTTGGTTGGTTTGGATCTCTTATTACTTTGTGAAGAGTGCCAGGCTAATGATCAGGACTTTCTATTCAATATGAGCTTTGGCCTTAGGCCATTGTTAGGGTTGTCGATGCCTGAATCCCAACTCACCCACATAGTAATAGACTTGATGACATGTATTTTGGCTTTTTCTATTTTTTCCTGGAGTTGTCCTATGAAACTACTGGATCTAGTCGCCCCTTTCCACTTCTGCTCTGTAGATGTGGATGAGTGTAGTGTTTGTGCCGTTTATTCACTGGTGTTTTTCAATTTCTATGAGGTGGAGGTGAAACCCTGTTCCTACCCACAGTGCCTACGACTGGGTTATTTGCTTTCCATTTGGGTTACAAAAGCTGAGAGGGAGTGCAGGAGCATTTCTACTCTTCTCGTGTTTGCGGTTGTTCTCAAAGATGATGTGGGTTAGAGTATACATTATTAGTATTTGTGCCACTATCTTTGCTCTGGCACGTTCACTCCTTGTGTTGAACTCCTTGCACTTGTGTGGGAATTTATGATGGAAGGTGGGATATGTCTCTTCTTCCATTACGATGGTTCATTTTGGAAGTTTTGCTCTAAAACTTGGCTTGCCGATTGGTCTAGGTGTTAGTGTGAATGTTTCACATGTCTGATCAGATCACACATCTCCTAGTGGCTTCCAAGTATATATGTCAGATTTGTGTGCACATGCAAATAATGGGCTTGGAATTGCTCTTTTGTAGTGGTGCTTTTCCTTGTAGGCTGAGGTTGATGCATTTAGACTGTTTGCACCAATTAAAAGTGCGTAGGGGGCTTTCCTGGGTAAGGAAGTTCTCAAGCGGTCTTAAAATTGAGCTGGCTATGTGCACGATGCACTCTGTCCTTCGTGTTGATTGTGAGTTTGATCACTTTGGGATGTAGGGTGTAGGGCTCTGTACATGATGCTCTTTGCAGGTGCCTATAAACTGAAAACTTGGGGCTAGAGCGCTACGGCCTGCTTGCAAATGCTACCTTTGCCTAGACTCAAGGTGTTTGTGTCGATCGAGATTTGGCTTTTGTGGATGGCATGAGCCCTCTTTGGAAGTACATAGGGGGATTTCTTGGGAAGGATGTCCCTGAGTGGCCTTATAATTGAGGTGGTTGCGTGCATGGTACATACATTCATGGTTGCTTTATCATGAGCAAGTTGGTTGAGTTGATGTAGGGTAAGCGGCGTTGTACAGGACGAGCTTCCCAAGGGTTCGTGAACTAAATCTCTCTACTTTTTTTGCTCCAACTTGTACTTCCCTCCCTTCTCATTTAATGGCACATTTTTACGTCGGTATGTGCAAAGGAGGCATCAAGTGTTCCCTCACCCTCTTCCATCCCCGTTCACATGTCAAGCACAAGGATTTTATGTTTGATTTCAAGGAAAGAATGAATGCTTTGCTCCTAATTTCACACAGTAGTGGGTTTTGTCAGTGCTTGTCGGCATCATCCCGCTTGCATTTAGAAGCTACCTGGTCGATCCTTGTCATGTCCCCTTTTTCATGGACATTGACAGTCTTGGTGATTAGCCTATTATGCGACCTTCGTAGGCTAATAGGATGGATAGAGGGTCATAATGGAGCTTGGCTTGACTTTGATTCATAGGATTTCTACATTTGATTTTCATTTGGGCTCTTTCGAACACATTGGGCCTGAGCTCCTATTATGTAGGGATATTTGATATGCAGCAGAGCACCTTTATTTTGGTATGGTCATGTGCAGAATCACTCCCTGATTCACTAGCTTCGATCGGTTTGAGGATCTGACATGTATTGAGGGAGATATTAATATTTGATTAATTTAATCAAATATTAATTATTTAGCCTATTTTTAACTAGAAACCCTAATTCTAATTTAAGAAACCCTAATTAGGGCAAGCATATCTTTTGAAGGTATAAGGGTTTCACATGGAGGCCATTATGGAGTATGTATGCTATTGATTATTGATATTGATTTTGAGAATTTCTTCTGTGAAGACTGAGCCTAGGGTTCAAGGATTCCATCTACATTAGAGAACGTTCCCTCTTCAGTGTGTGCAATTAAGAGGCTATGGAATATCAGCTGATCTATTGCCAAAGTGAGAGATAGCTTCATCCAGAAGTTATCACAGAATTTCAGGTTTGAGAGATAACTTCACATAGAAGTTATTACAGATATTCCAGGTATTTCTTTATTCTTGTTTTGATTCAATAAATTATACAGCTAGAGATCTTCTGTGCTAGAAAAGTATATTTCCAGATCAGGGGTTAAAATAGGGAAGTTGTGCTTAATTAGCAGCTGTGCAAAGTCCGTACAGGTCCGTACAGATCAGCTCAAGAACTGACCTCGGTAGACAGAGGGATTCCAGTGACCGACATCGGTCGACTAAAGACTGATGTCAGCAGAAAGTCGACCTGCAATGACCGACGTTGGCAGTTTATCGACTGACGCCGGTGACTGTGTGTTTGACACAGCAGGCTGAGACCTTCCAGAATCCAATTTTCACTTCCAGTTTCCAGTTTTCGCTTCCAGTTTTGCTAAGTCAGGGTTTTCAAGACTGTATTTCATATTTATATGCATAAGAAAGGACTACAATTGTAATATTTTAGAAGGACAAGTGATACAATCTGTAATTCGTTATTAAGAGACTATATTATTGTGATCATTCTGAATTTATTCAACAGAAGTTATATCTTGTTCAGAGTTTTTTGTGTTGCTATATTTCCTATTTGGAGGGGATATCACAGTGGTATCAGAGCTAATGTCTTGCCATCCTGTTGGGTAGTTTGGGTATCAGCATGGCACTAACAGGTGTCAAAGATTTGGAGGAAAGAGTGCACAATGCAAATAAGAAGTTAGAAAATCCATTACAGCAAGCAGATGACCTTCTACAAACTTTGGAGGAGTTAGAAATTTATTTAAGCAAGGTTGAGCATTCAAATTCTTATGAGATACAAACAGTGTTATCTCCAGCATTTGATTCTTTGGTGAAGCACCGATTATTGAGACATCATGATGAGGTGGTAAGACTTGCAACTCTCTCTTGTATTAGTGAAATCATGAGAATAATAGCTGGCTTTAATTTTTATGATGATCGGATTATGAGAGAGGTACTTCATGCCATGGTGAAAAGCTTTGAAAAGTTGGATGACATTAGAGACTCTCATTTCTCAAAGAGGGCGAGATTACTTGACACTTTTGCAAGGTATGGATTTGAAAACATTATGATGCTAGTAGGTTGTATTGGTGGCATTCGCACTATGTTTAAAATATTTTGGAATATTTTAGATGAGTTTCATTCCAGTGATGTATTAGCATCCATGCACTCTATCATGTTCACAATCTTGTTTGAGGAGGAGGATAAAATCTCTAAACTTTTGGCAGAAGATTTATGGTATGTCTGGACAAAAGGGAAAAATGTCTCACTTAGAGCTTGTATGTGGTTAAAGAGTTTAATTAATAGGCCTAAGGATCGTAGTGCTTTCCCTATGACATGCAGCCACTTGCATGATGAGTTTGACAGTTATGCTAATCCAGTACAGGAAGATATTAACACATCTTTAGGTAATGATTTATCTGCATTATCTTCACAGGTAGGAGTAGTTGAGGATGTTGTGGATGAGCCTTGTCTTAAGGTGAGTTCAGCACAGGTGGTAGTCAGTGAGGATGAGCCTGATGTTTGCATTCAGAGTATGGAGGTATACTCAGAGGTTAGTACATTGAGTATTGGTGATGAGTATGTTTTTGTAGCTACTGATGAGGAGCATGTTGTTGAGGCTAACACATATATTCAGGATTTGGGAGTCCCTGATTCTGATGAGTTTGAGATACCAGTAGAGTCGAGTCTCTATATTGATTCTTCTCATACAGATGACAGTGTGGTACAGTTGGTTGTGTCGCCTTTACAGAGAGATCAGTTATGGGATGGATTGGCACCATCTCTTGCAGATGGAATTGGCAGTTGGAATTTTCCATTCTACTTGGATTATGATGTTTTGAGAGTTTGTTTCTCATGTGCTCTTGACTATGGTATTTGTAATCTTAGAGGTTGGAGTTTCATGCACCAGTTTGATTATGAGTCTTTCTTTGTTATACTTCTGCTAATGTTGCAGGTACTTACATTGATTCACAGCAGTGCAGAGCATAACTACATTTGGGATCCAGGTGGATCGAGTAGTTCATTGTTTCGAGATTGCTTGGGAACAAGCAATTTCTAGAGGGGCGGATTGTCATGTCCCCTTTTTCATGGACATTGACAGTCTTGGTGATTAGCCTATTATGCGACCTTCGTAGGCTAATAGGATGGATAGAGGGTCATAATGGAGCTTGGCTTGACTTTGATTCACAGGATTTCTACATTTGATTTTCATTCGAGCTCTTTCGAACACATTGGGCCTGAGCTCCTATTATGTAGGGATATTTGATATGCAGTAGAGCACCTTTATTTTGATATGGTCATGTGCAGAATCACTCCCTGATTCACTAGCTTTAATCGGTTCGAGGATCCGACATGTATTGAGGGAGATATTAATATTTGATTGATTTAATCAAATATTAATTATTTAGCCTATTTTTAACTAAAAACCCTAATTCTAATTTAAGAAACCCTAATTAGGGCAAGCATATCTTTTGAAGGTATAAGGGTTTCACATGGAGGCCATTATGGAGTATGTATGCTATTGATTATTGATATTGATTTTGAGAATTTCTTCTATGAAGACTGAGCCTAGGGTTCAAGGATTCCATCTGCATTGGAGAACGTTCCCTCTTCAGTGTGTGCAATTAAGAGGCTGTGGAATATCAGCTGATCTATTGCCAAAGTGAGAGATAGCTTCATCCAGAAGTTATCACAAAATTTCAGGTTTGAGAGATAACTTCACACAGAAGTTATTATAGATATTCCAGGTATTTCTTTATTCTTGTTTTGATTCAATAAATTATACAGCTAGAGATCTTCTGTGCTAGAAAAGTATATTTCCAGACCAGGGGTTAAAACAGGGAAGTTGTGCTTAATTGGCGGCCGTACAAAGTTCGTACAGGTCAGTACAGATCAGCTTAGGAACCGACCTCGGCAGACAGAGGGATTCCAGTGACCGACATCGGTCGACTGAAGACTGACGTCGACAGAAAGTTGACCTGCAGTGACCGACGTCGGTAGTTTATCGACTGACGCCGGTGACTGTGTGTTTGACACAGCAGGTCAAGACCTTCCAGAATCCAATTTTCACTTCCAGTTTCTAGTTTTCGCTTCCAATTTTGCTAAGTCAGGGTTTTCAAGACTGTATTCATATTTATATGCATAAGAAAGGACTACAATTGTAATAGTTTAGAAGGACAAGTGATACAATCTGTAATTCATTATTAAGAGACTATATTATTGTGATCATTCTAAATTTATTCAACAGAAGTTATATCTTGTTCAGAGTTTTTTGTGTTGCTATATTTCCTATTTGGAGGGGATATCACAATCCTGCCAATAGTCATATGCTTGTCTCAAAGATTAAGCCATGCATGTCTAAGTATGAACTATTTTAGACTGTGAAACTATGGATGGCTCATTAAATCAGTTATAGTTTCTTTGATGGTACCTTACTACTAGAATAACCATACTAATTCTAGAGCTAATACATGCACCAAATCCCAACTCTTGGAAGGGATGCATTTATTAGATAAAAGGTTGGTGCGGTCTCGCCCACTATTTTGGTGATTCATGATAACTCAATGGATCGCATGACCATTGTGTCGGTGATGCTTCATTCAAATTTCCACCCTATCAAATTTTGATGGTAGGATAGAGGCCTACCATGGTGGTGACAAGTGACAGAGAATTAGGGTTCGATTCTGGAGAGGGAGCCTGAGAAACAGCTACCACATCCAAGGAAGGCAACAGGCACACGAATTACCCAATCCTGACATAGGGAGGTAGTGACAATAAATAACAATACTGGGCTCATCGAGTCTTGTAAATGGAATGAGTACAATCTAAATCCCTTAATGAGGATCCATTAGAGGGCAAGTCTAGTGCCAGTAGCTGCAGTAATTCCAGCTCCAATAGCGTATATTTAAGTTATTATAGTTAAAAAGCTCATAGTTAGATCTTGGGTCGTCATGGTCGGTCCACCCCCTGGGTGTGCATTGGCCCTCACGTCCCTTTTACCAGCGGCGTATTCCTAGACTTAGTTGGCTGGGTCACGATTCAGGCACTGTTACTTTGAAAAAATTAGAGTGCTCAAAGCAAGCCTACGCTCTAAATACATTAGCATGGAATAACACGATAGGAGTCTGGTCCTATTCTATTGGCCTTCGGGACCGGAGTAATGATTAATAGGGACTATCAGGGGAATTCTTATTTCATTTTCAAAGGTGAAATTCTTGGATTTATGGAAGATGAACCACTGCAAAATCATTTGCCAAGGATGTTTTCATTAATCAAGAATGAAAGTTGGGGGCTCGAAGATGATCAGATACCATCCTAGTCTCAACCATAAACGATGCCGACTAGGGATCGGTGGATGTTGCTCTAAGGACTCTGCCAACACCTTCTGAGAAATCAAAGTGTTTGGGTTCTAGGGGGAGTATGGTCGCAAGGCTAAAACTTAAAGGTATTGAGGGAAGGGCACCACCAAGAGTGGAGCCTACAGCTTAATTTGACTCAACATGGGGAAACTTACCAGGTCCAGACATAGTAAGGATTGATAGATTGAGAGCTCTTTATTAATTCTATGGGTGGTTGTGCATGGCCATTCTTAGTTGGTGGAGTGATTTGTCTAGTTAATTCTGTTAACGAATGAGACCTCAGCCTGCTAACTAGCTACGCGGAGGTTCCCCTTTGCGGCCAGCTTCTTAGAGGGACTATGGCCATTTAGGCCATGGAAGTTTGAGGCAATAATAGGTCTGTGATGCCCTTAGATTTTTTGGACCGCTTGCACACTACACTGATGCAACTAATGAGTTTTTCTCCCTGGTCTGAAAGGTTTGGGAAATCTTGCCAAATTGCATCATGATGGGGATAGACCATTGTAATTATTGATCTTCAATGAGGAATTCCTAGTAAGCATGAGTCATCAGCTCACGTTGACTATGTCCCTACCCTTTGTACACACTACCCATTACTCCTATCGATTGAATGATTCGGTGAAGTGTTCAGATCGCACCGACGATGGTGGTTTCTATCGGTGACGTTGCGAGAAGTTCATTGAACCTTATCATTTAGAGGAAGGAGAAGTCGTAACAAGGTTACCGTAGGTGAACCCACGATAGGATCATTATTGGTTGTGAGCCCACAAACTGTGTAGGGGAGGGGGTGAGCCCGACGTGGTCAAACTCGTTACCTCCTCAAACCCCACTCTCACCGGCATTTGGATTAGGGGCCCTACTACTTTGTCGTGCTTCGCTCCAGGCGAGTGTCATGGCAGGGCTCAGGCCTCTGCAAGTCGTTCGCTTGCTGTTCGGGGTATATAATCCAAGGGCATGATTGAGTGCCATGCTTTGTGTTGTGGTGATGTGGATGGCCCTTTTTTGACTGTGATAGGTGTGTCTGGTGACTTCAGTCCTTGGGCTGTCCTACTCTGCTGCATTTGGAAGGGGCCCCTTCATTTCCCTTTGCAAGCTAGTTTCTCAAAAAGCACCCATGGCTGTCACCAAATTTTTGCCTCCATGATGATTTCATGAGGTAGCTGCAACCCCCTTGTTGTGTTGCTAAGGATATAGTTGTGCTTCTCAAGAGTGTGATGGTGGTGTGTTCGGGAGTGCACTCGCACAGGTCACGGGGCAGGACCTCTTGTCGATGTTCCCTCTCTCTCTTTGATGACCTATATCCTTTTGGACATGGTAGGGGAGGGGACATCTCCCTTCTTTGGTGGCCACCCATGAGGTCTCTCCCTCTGGACCATGGTGGCATTGTGGGATGGGTTTTTGTCACAAACACTTGAGACACTGTGGTACAGTTCACACCAAGGATTTGCAAGAAATAGCCATGCGATCTGTGTGTCATGTGCATGTTGGACTATCAGTGCCATGAGAATATGACTCTCAGCAACAGCTAGCTCGACTCTTGCCATGATGAAAAATGTAGCAAAATGTGATACTTAGTGTGAATTGCATAATCTTGTGAATCATCGAGTATTTAAATGCAAGTTGCACCTAAGGCCTCGGCTAAGGGCATGTCTGCTTGGGTGTTGCACTTAAAAATTACTCTCCCCCTTGGTGCATAAGCGAGAGTAGCAGACATGGCAATCCGTCCCCAAAGGGGGTGTGGTCGGCTCAAATGGGCACGAGGTCTGTCCCCTGTGTCATGATGAGTGGTGGACCATATGGGTTTGCGTTGGTTTGTGGCTGATGGGTGCAGATATGTGTGGAACTTTATCTTGGAGTTGTTGGCTTTTTGCCTAATGTGCAGGCTGAATGACTACCTTCCGTGTCCCCTAGTTAGGTGTGAACACTTGCTGAGTTTAAGCATATCATTAAGCAGAGGAAAAGAAACTTACAAGGATTCCCCTAGTAATGGCGAGCGAACCGAGAAGAGACTAGCATGAAAATTGATGGCCATGCCTATCAAATTATAGTCTGTAGAAGCGTCCTCAGTGATGGACTAGGCCCAAGTCCCCTAGAAGGGGGCACCAGAGAGGGTGAGAGCCCTATCGGGCCTAGACCTTGTCACACTGAGGCGCTGTCGACGAGTTGGGTTATTTGGGAATGCATCCCTAATTGGGTTGTAAATTCCATCCAAGGCTAAATACGGGTGAGAGACCGATAGTGAACAAGTACCATGAGGGAAAGATGAAAAGGACTTTGAAAAGAGAGTTAAAGAGTGCTTGAAATTGCTAGGAGGGAAGCGGTTGGAGGCTGGCGATGTGCCCCAATCAGATGTAGAATGGCGTGAGCCAGTCTGTCACGCGGCTCGGGGGGCATGCCAATGCAGTCTGTCATGGAGGCACAAGTGCATTCTTTGGGCCGCTCAATGAACCTCCTTTGTGATGGTTGGGGAACAAAGTGTGCACCTATGGTGGGCCCTTGAGTACCTGCGCAATCGTGGCATTGGCTAGCGGGCTTTCCATCTGACCCGTCTTTAAACACGAACTAAGGAGTCTAAGATGTGTGAGAGTTGGTGGGTTGGGAAACCCGTGAGGTGTAAGGAAGCTGACTAGTGAGATCCCCTCTCGGGGGGTGCACCGCTGACCAACCCTGATCTTCTATGAAGGGTTAGAGTGCGAGCACACCTATTGGGACTCGAAAGATGATGAACTATGCCTAAGAAGGGTGAAGCCAGAGGAAACTCTAGTGGAGGCCCATAGTGATACTCACATGCAAATCGTTTGTCTGACTTGGGTATAAGGGTGAAAGACTAATCAAACTATCTAGTAGATGGTTTCCTCTAAAGTTTCCCTCAAGATAGCTAAAACTCACATGAAAGTTTTATCGAGCAAAGCAAATGATTAAAGGAATCAGGGGCGTAACGCCCTTGACCTATTCTCAAACTTTAAATAGGTAAGGCAGCGTGATAGCTCCGTTGAGCTATGCCATGGAATCACGAGCTCCAAGTGGGCCATTTTCGATAGGCAGAACTGGTGATGTGGGATGAACCGAAAGTCAAGTTACAGTGCCAAATTATGTGCTAACTTAGATCCCACAAAGGGTGTTGGTTGATTAAGACAGCAGGACGGTGGTCATGGAAGTCGAAATCTGCTAAGGAGTATGTAACAACTCACCTGCCAAATCAACTAGCCCTTAAAATGGATGGCGCTGAAGTGCGCAACCTATACTCAGTCATCAGGGCAAGTGCCAAGCTTTGATGAGTAGGAGGATGCGAGGGTTGTTGAAAAACCTTAGGCGTGAGCCTGGGGGACCGGCCCCTAGTGCAGATCTTGTTGGTAGTAGCAAATATTCAAATGAGAACTTTGAAGACTAAAGTGGGGAAAGGTTCCATGTGAACAATGCTTGGACATGGGTTAGTCGATCCTAAGAGATGGGGAAGTCCTATTTCAAGGTCACACTTTGTGCGATCATCGAAAGGGAATCGGGTTAATATTCCCAAACTGGGATGTGGCAGCAGACAGCAATGTTAGGAAATCCAGAGACATCGACGGGGGCCCCGAGAAGAGTTATCTTTTCTTTTTAACATCCTGCCCACCCTAAAATTAGTTCAACTGGAGATAGGGTCTAGTGGCTAGAAGAGCACTGCACATCCTACGGTGTTTGATATGCCTTTAATGGCCCTTGAAAATCTGGAGGACTGAGTACCGTTCACACCCAGTCATACTCATAATCACATCAGGTCTCCAAGGTGAACAACCTCTGGTCAATAGAACAATGTAGGTAAGGGAAGTCAGCAAAATGGATTCATAAATTTGGGAAAAGGATTGGCTCTGAGGGCTGGGCCTAGGGGTCTATGCCCTGAACACATGGGCTATTGGTGACCTGCCTGAACTACTTCCACGGTGAGGGCAGGTTGTCACGTGTCGACTAGGCGACAGGCGTAGGATGCTCCCCTTGTGGGGGCTTTGCCTAGGTGGTGAATAGCCAACTCAAAACTAGTATGGACAAGGGGAATCTGACTGTCTAATTGAAACAAAGCATTGTGATGGTCCCTATGGATGTCGATGCAATGTGAATTCTGCTTAGTGCTCTGAATGTCAAAGTGAAGAAATTCAACCAAGCACAGGTAAACAATGGGAGTAACTATGACTCTCTTAAGGTAGCCAAATGCCTTGTCATCTAATTAGTGATGTGCATGAATGGATAAATGAGATTCCCACTATCCCTATCTACTATCTAGCAAAACCATAGCCAAGGGAATGGGCTTGGCAGAATCAGTGGGGAAAGAAGACCCTGTTGAGCTTGACTCTAGTCCGACTTTGTGAAATGACTTGAGAGGTGTAGAATAAGTGGGAGCCATTTTGGTGCAAGTGAAATACCACTACTTTTAACGTTATTTTACTTATTCCATGAGGCAGAAATGGGGCAATGCCCCTATTTTTGGCCTTAAGCTGCGCTCTGGCGCATCGCTCCAGGCGAAAGACATTGTCAGGTGGGGATTTTGGCTGGGGTGGCACATCTGTGCATTTAAATTCTCCATTTTTCAAAGCTTTTCAAAAATCTATGAACTCTACAGGTTTCTACAGACTCTATAGGTTCATATCTACGGACTCTACAGGGTCATTTCTACAGACTCTATAGGAAGAAATCTACGGACTCAATTTTTATGAACTTCAAGGCTTGAAAACTATGGACTCTACTAACTTCATTTCTACGGACTCCATCATATATAGGGACTTCACATAAGATTTCTATAGACTCGTTTCTATGTACTCTATAGGTTGGTTTTTATGGACACTTGGATTTTTTTACAATATTTTGAGTGGGGTTTCCTATACCAACATCGTCACAATGCCACTCAGGGTCGTAGTGCAACTTGGCCTCCCAATGCAACTTCACACTAGGGTTCCAAAACAACATGCAGTGTTGCATATTTTAGTTGGGCTTTCCTATACCGTTGTCATCACACAGATAAATTCACACTTAGATTTTTGACAATATTTCAAGTGGGGATTCCTATACTGACAACGTCTCAATGCAAACTCGAGCTCACAATGCAACTCGAGGGACGGGGGGTTGCCAAAACAAATAGGCAGTATTGCATATTTTAGGTGTGGTTTCCTATACCAATGTCATCACCCAGAGAAATATGTACTTAGAAGGATTTTTGACAATATTTTTAGTACGAATTCCAAAATAATATGTAATGTTTGCATATTTTTGGGTGCGGTTTCCTATCGCAATGCCACTCGTGGTCGAAATGCACTTGGGCTCCCAATGCAACTTGGGGAGGTTCCAAAACAATATGCACTATTGCATATTTTAGTTGGGGTTTATTATACCAGTGTCATCGCAAAGAGAAATTCACACTTTTTGACAATATTTTGAGTGGGGTTTTCAAAATATTATGCTGTGTTGTATATTTTGGGTGGGGTTTCCAATACCATTGTCATCGTGTGGTGCAATTCGTGACATTGCATATTTTTGGGCTCATAATGCAACTCAAGGAGTTGGACCCCATGCCACTCGGGGAGTTGCTCCCAATGCAACTCAAGGAGTTGATCCCAATGCAACTCAGATTCACAAAGTGACTTATGCTTGTAATGCAACTCAAGGAGTTGATCCCAATGCAACTCGGGCTCGCAATGTGACTTAGAGAGTTGTGCCCAATGCAACCTGGGGTCATAATGCAAGTTGAGAAGTTGATCCCAATGCAAATTAAATTCACAATGCAACATGGGGTCTCAATGTAGTGCAAGTTCCCAACTCTACTTGAGGAGTTTTTCCCAATTCAACTCAGATTCCTGAAGCAACTTATGCTTGCAATACAACTCAAGGAGGTGATCCCAATGCAACGCAAATTCACGATCCAACTTGGGCTCGCAATGTGACTTGGGGAATTTCCATCAACTCGAGGAATTGCTCCCAACATAAATAAAATTCATGATGAAACACGAGGTCACAATACAACTAAGGCTTCCAATACAACTCGGGATCCCTATGCAACTCGGGCTCACAATGCAATTTGGGGAGTTATTCCCAATGTAACTTGGGGTTGTAGTACAACTCGAGGTCGCAATGCAAGTCAAGAAGTTGATCCTAATGTAAATTGGATTCACAATGCAACAAGGGGCTGTAATGAAACTTGGGGTCTCAATGTAGTCCAACCTCGCAACTCTACTCAAGGAGTTACTCCCAATGCAACTGCCATTCGCGATGTAACTCTAGGTTCAAACTCGTAATGCAACTCAGGGAGTTGATCCCAATGCAAAATAGATTCACAAGGAAACTCAGGGAGTTATTCCCAATGCAATTCAAATTCATGATGCAACTCGATTTCACAATGTAACTCAACCTCATGATGCAACTCGGGGAGTTTCTCCCAATTCAACTATGGGTTGCCATGCAACTCATCTCCCACAATGCAACCCATCTCGTGAAATGCAACTCGCATAATGCAGCTCGATCTAGGTTGTGCAAGATCGGGACTTCCTAGGAGGTCACCCATCCCAGTACTACGCCAGCCCAAGCGCACTTAACTACAAATCTATGATGGTATCTGGTGCACTAATGCTGGTATGATCGCACCTAATATTTACTTTATCACATTACTCTACTTGTATGAGACACTTAGAGGAAATCATATAGACCCAATTTGTTGCACGAGACTCGTTTGGCCTCACTTATGTGTGAGTTTCAACACACTACTCTGTTGGTTCAATATGGCACACAAGGGGATCCTAGGTTACGCCGATCGACTCATGCATCTCACGCATCAAAACTTGTCAACTCAACACAATGCATCTCTCACATCAAAATTCATCTCGTGTAGTGTAACTCATATTGTTCACCACACCCTGCGTAGTGTGGGTTGCACAATGCGACTTTGCCTAGGTTGTGATGATGGCCCAACGCATCTCGTGAAGCGTAACTCACGTAGCATTGCACAACATAGCTTGTGTAGCATGACCCATCTTAGACAGCGCAACTCTTGTAGCATGTCTCACGCATCGTTGCCCTCTCAATGCAAATCCACCTACGTTGTGGCGATCGCCTAACACAACTCGACCTGAGCTGAGACGACATGGGCGGAGTCAGCCGGGCACAACTCGTGCAATGTAACTCATCTCGAACAATGCAACCCACCTCGTGCAATGCAGCTCGCCCAATGCCGACCCAGGTTGTGTCGATCACCTACGGCAGACCGCTCGTGCAATGTAACTCGTAAAATGCAGCTGTATAAGCGCAACTCACGGCAACACATCTTGCACAACGCAACCAATGTAGGACAACTCGTGCGACGCAACTCATCCCGCCCCGTGCAACTTGCATAGTGCAACTCACACATCATAGATTGCCCAACGCCTTGACATAAAGAAAAAGGGGGTGCAACACCCGGACTTCAATATGGCACACAAGGGGATATCATGCAACACAATTTGCATAGTACAGCTCGCTCAGCATAGCACGCACAATGTAGGTCAAGTTGGGTTGTGCCAGCCCGATAGTGCCGCTCGCCCAATGTATAGCTCGACCCAACGTAGCTCGCATGACGTAACTCATCTTGCACAACACAACCCATCTTATACAACACACCTCATCTCACGTAGCCCAAAAAGTGGATCCCAACTCACGCATCACATATGGTGAAGCTCAGCTCGAGCAGAGCATCTCGCGAAGCCCAGCTCATGCAATGCAAATCATTCTGCACATTGCGTATCCACATCATAGCTCGCCCAATGCAATTTGACCCGGGTTGTGCCAATCGCTTGATGCAGCACAACCTGACACAACTGATGAAGTGTAGCTTGCACAACGTAACTTGAGAAAAAAATACTCGTGCAACACCACTTGTGTATCTCATCTCGCACAATGCAACTTGTATCGTGTAACGCAACTCATGCCGTGCAGTGCAACTCGTATAGCACATTTTGTGAAACTCATCTTGCAAAGCGTATCTCATGCGATGCAACTCGTATAGCACGTCTTGTGAAACTCATCTTGCAAAGCGTAGCTCATGCGATGCAACTCGGGTATTACATCTCGTCTCACATAGCGCAACTCGTCTTGTGCAATGCAACCCATCTCGCTTAATGCAACTCGTGCCATGAAGTGTAACTCGCGTAGTGCAACTAGTGCAACACAACTCACGCGGTGCATCTTGACCCAGGTTACGTCGACCGACTAAGGCTTCCAATACAACTCGGGCTCACAACGCAATTTGGGGAATTGTTCCCAATGCAACCCGGGGTCATAATGCAACTCGGGGAGTTGCTCCCAATGCAACCCGGGGTCGTAATGCAACTCGGGAAGTTGACCCCAACGCAAATCGGATTCACAATGCAACTTGGGGTCTCAATGCAGTCCAGGCTCGTAACTCTACTCGGGGAGTTGCTCCCAATGCCACTCCGAGAGTTGCTCCCAATGCAACTCAGGGAGTTGATCCCAATGCAACTCAGATTCGTGAAGCGACTTATGCTTGCAATACAGCTCAGGGAGGTGATCCCAATGCAACGTAGATTCACGATGCAACTCGGGCTCGCAATGCGACTCAAGGAATTTTTACCACTCGGGGAATTGCTCCCAATGTAAATCGGATTCACGATGCAACTCGAGGTCACAATACAACTAAGGCTTCCAATACAACTCAGGCTCGCAATGCAATTTGGGGAGTTGTTCCCAATGCAACCTGGGGTCATAGTGCAACTCAGGGAGTTGTTCCCAATGCAAGTCAAGGAGTTAATCCCAATGCAAATCAAATTCACAATGCAACCCGGGGTCATAATGCAAGTTGGGAAGTTGATCCCAATGCAAATCGGATTCACAATGCAACTTGGGGTCTCAATGCAGTGCAGCGTCGCAACTCTACTCGAGGAGTTGCTCCCAATGCAACTGCCATTCACGATGCAACTCTGGGTTCAAACTCGTAATGTAACTCGGGGAGTTGATCCCAATGCAAAACAGATTCACAAGGCAACTCAGGGAATTGTTCCCAATGCAATTCAGATTTCACGATGCAACTCGGGTTCACAATGTAACTCGAGCAACTCATCTCCCACAGTGCAACCCATCTTGTGAAGTGCAACTCGCATAGTGCAGCTCGATCTGGGCTGTGCTGACCCCGATAGCGTCGATCCTCTAATACAGCTCGATACGATGTAGTTCATGTAGCGAAGCTCATCTCGCATGGCACACTTAATCTCGCACAGTGCACCTCATGAATATCAACACGTGCATCGCATCTGGGGAAGATCGACCCATGCACCGCCTCTCGTGAAGCCCAGCTTATGCATCACAAATCATCTCGCATAGTGCAGTGCACGCAACACACATCCACATCATCAGATGTATGTGCGAGGGGAACACAGACCGCCCAATGTCTTGATAAAATAGGGAAAAAGGGTGCAACACTGGGACTTCTCGGGAGGTCACCCATCCCAGTACTACCCTAGCCCAAGCGCGCTTAACTGCAGAGTTTTGATGGGATCCGATGCACTAACGCTAGTATGATCGCACCCGATATTTACTTTATCACGCTACTCTACTTTTAGGAGACACATGGAAGGCATCACGCAGACCCAATTTGTTGCACGAGGCTCATTTGGCCTCACTTATGTGTGAGTTTCAACACACTACTCTGTGGGTTGTCTATGTCTATGTCCTTCTCCCAATTCAACTCTGGGTCGCCATGCAACTCGGGTATTACATCTCGTCTCGCATAGCGCAACTCATCCTGTGCAATGCAACCCATCTCGCTTAATGCAACTCGTGCCATGAAGTGTAACTCGCGTAGCGCAGCTAGTGCAACACAACTCACACGGTGCATCTTGACCCATGTTACGCCGATCGACTAAGGCTTCCAATACAACTCGGGCTCGCAACGCAATTTGGGGAGTTGTTCCCAATGCAACCTGGGGTCATAGTGCAACTCGGGGAGTTGCTCCCAATGCAACCCGGGGTCGTAATGCAACTCGGGAAGTTGACCCCAATGCAAATCGGATTGACAATGCAACTTGGGGTGTCAATGCAGTGCAAGCTCGCAACTCTACTTGAGGAGTTGCTCCCAATGCCACTCTGAGAGTTGATCCCAATGCAACTCAGATTCGTGAAGCAACTTATGCTCGCAATACAGCTCGGGGAGGTGATCCCAATGCAACGCAGATTCACGATGCAACTCGGGCTCGCAATGCAACTCAGGGAATTTCTGCCACTCGGGGAATCGCTCCCAATGTTAATCGGATTCACGATGCAACTCGAGGTCACAATACAACTAAGGCTTCCAATACAACTCGGGCTACATGTGCAACTCGGGCTCACAATGCAATTTGGGGAGTTGTTCCCAATGCAACTCGGGGTTGTGGTGCAACTCGGGGAGTTGTTCCCAATGCAACTCGGGGTCGCAATCCAAGTCAGGAAGTTGATCCCAATGCAAATCAGATTCACAATGCAACCTGGGGTCACAATGCAAGTCGCAAAGTTGATCCCAATGCAAATCAGATTCACATTGCAACTTGGGGTCTAAATGCAATGCAGCCTCGCGACTCTACTCGAGGAGTTGTTCCCAATGCAACTGCCATTTGCGATGCAACTCTGGGTTCGAACTCGTAATGCAACTCGGGGAGTTGATCCCAATGCAAAATAGATTCACAAGGCAACTCATGGAATTGTTCCCAATGCAATTCATATTCACGATGCAACTCGGGTTCACAATGTAACTCGAGCTCACGATGCAACTCGTGGAGTTGCTGACAATGCAACTCAGGGAGTTTCCCCCAATTCAACTCTGGGTCGCCATGCAACTCATCTCCCACAGTGCAACCCATCTCGTGAAGTGCAACTCGCATAATGCAGCTCGATGGACTTGATAATTATGGGCGGTGAAGGAAGCAAGGAAGACGGACTTGATAATTATGGGAATCATTACGAGGAGCATGACATGGATTCGAACTCAAGCAAGCAAGCAATGCAACCCATGCAGGCCGACAGGGTATTACATATTGTCTTGCATATCTCAACTCATCCTGTGTAATGCAACCCATCTCACTCAATGCAACTCGTGCCATGAAGTGTAACTCGCGTAGCGCAGCTAATGCAACACAACTCATGAGGCACATATTGACCCAGGTTGCACCGACCGACCAAGGCTTCCAATACAACTCGGGATCGCGATGCAACTTGGGGAGTTGTTCCCAACGCAACTCGGGGTCATAGTGCAACTCGGAGAGTTGCTCCCAATGCAACCCGGGGTCGTAATGATAGTCGGGAAGTTGACCCCAATGCAAATCGGATTCGCAATGCAACTTGGGGTCTCAATGCAGTGCAGGATCCCAACTCTAATCGGGGAGTTGCTCCCAATGCCACTTGGGGAGTTGTTCCCAATGCAACTCAGGGAGTTGATCCCAATGCAACCCAGATTCACGAAGTGACTTATGCTCGCAATATAGCTCGAGGAGGTGATCCCAAGGCAATGCGGATTCACGATGCAACTCGGGCTCGCAATGCGACTCAAGGAATTTCTGCCACTCGAGGAATTGCTCCCAATGTAAATCGGGTTCACGATGCAACTCGAGGTCACAATACAACAAAGGCTTCCACTATAACTCAGGCTCCCTATGCAACTCGGGCTCACAATGCAATTTGGGGAGTTGTTCCCAATGCAACTCGAGGTCGTAGTGCAACTCGGGGAGTTGTTCCCAACGCAACCCGGGGTCGCGATGCAAGTTGGGAAGTTCATCCCAATGCAAATCGGATTGACAATGCAACCCGGGGTCGCAATGCAAGTCAGGAAGTTGACCCCAATGCAAATCGGATTCACAATGCAACTTGGGGTCTCAATGCATTGCAGCCTCGCAACTCTACTCGAGGAATTACTCCCAATGCAACTGCCATTCACGATGCAACTCTGGGTTCTAACTCATGATGCAACTCAGGGAGTTGATCCCAATGCAAAACAGATTCATAAGGCAACTCGGGGCTACAATGCAACTCGGGGAGTTGATCCCAATGCAAAACAGATTCATAAGGCAACTCGAGGCTACAATGTAACTCGGGGAGTCGTTCCCAATGCAACTCAGGGAATTGTTCCCAATGCAATTCAGATTCACGATGCAACTCGATCTCACGATGCAACTCGTGGAGTTGTTCACAATGCAACTTGGGGAGTTCCTCCCAGTTCAACTCTGGGTCGCCATGCAACTCATCTCCCACAGTGCAACCCATCTCCTGAAGTGCAACTCGCATAATGCAACTCGATCTGGGTTGCACTGACCCCGATAGCGTGTATCGTCTAATACAGCTCGATACGATGTAGTTCATGTAGCGAAGCTCATCTCGCATAGCACACTTAAATCTCATGCAGTGCACCTCATGAATCTCAGCGCGTGCATCGCATCTGGCGAAGCTCTACCCATGCAACGCCTCTCATGAAGCCCAGCTTATGTAGCACAAATCATCTCGCATAGCGAAGCGCGTGCAACACACATCCACACATCAGAGTATGTGCGAGGGGAACAAAGACCACCCAATGTCTTGATAAAATGGGGAAAAAGGGTGCAACACTGGGAGCACAGTGCACCTCATGAATCTCAGCTCGTGCTTTGCATCTGGCAAAGCTCTACCCATGCAACGCCTCTCACAAAGCCTGGCTTATGCAGCACAAATCATGTCACGTAGTGCAGCACGCGCAACACACATCCACATCATCAGAGTATGTGCGAGGGGAACACATACCGCCCAAAAAAGGGTGCAACACTGGGACTTCTTGGGAGGTCACCCATCCCATTACTACCCCAGTCCAAGCATGCTTAACTGCAGAGTTCTGATGGGATCTGGTGCACTAATGCTGGTATGAGCACACCCGATATTTACTTTATCATGCTACTCTACTTTTAGGAGACACGTGGAAGACATCAGACATACCCAATTTGTTGCACGAGACTCGTTTGGCCTCACTTATCTCATGCAATGCAACTTGTATAGCACATCTTATGAAGCTCATCTTGCAAAGCATAGCTCATGCGATTTAATTTAGATATTACATATTCTCTCGCATAGCTCAACTCATCCTATGCAATGCAACCCATCTCGCTTAATGCAACATGTGCCATGAAGTGTAACTCACATAGCTCAGCTAATGCAACACAACTCATGTGGTGTATATTGACCCAGGTTACACCAACCAACTAAGGCTTCCAATACAACTCGGGCTCGCAATGCAACTTGGGGAGTTGTTCCCAATGTAACTCAGGGCCATAGTGCAACTCGGGGACTTACTCCCAATGCAACCTGGGGTTGTAATGCAAGTCAAGAAGTTGACCCCAATGCAAATTGGAATTGTAATGCAACTTGGGGTCTCAATGCAGTGCAGGCTCCCAACTCTACTCAAGGAGTTGCTCCCAATGCCACTTGGGAAGTTGTTCCCAATGCAACTCAGGGAGTTGATCCCAATGTAACTCAAATTCATGAAGTGACTTATGCTCACAATATAGCTCAAGGAGGTGATCCCAATGCAACACAGATTCACGATGCAACTCAGGCTCGTAATGCAACTCAAAGAATTTCTGCCACTCAAGGAATTGCTCCCAATGTAAATCAGATTCACGATGCAACTCAAGGTCACAATATAACTAAGGCTTCCACTACAACTCGAGCTCCCTATGCAACTTGAGCTCGCAATGCAATTTGGGGAGTTGTTCCCAATGCAACCTGGGGTCGTAGTGCAACTCAAGGAGTTGTTCCCAATGCAACTTGAGGTCACAATGCAAGTCAAGAAGTTGATCCCAATGCAAATTAGATTCACAATACAACCCAGGGTCATAATGCAAGTCAGGAAGTTGACCCCAGTGCAAATCAGATTCATAATGCAATTTGGGGTCTCAATGCAGTGCAGCGTCGCAACTCTACTTGAGGAGTTGCTCCCAATGTAACTGCCATTTGCAATGCAACTCTGGGTTCAAACTCGTAGTGCAACTCAGGGAGTTTGATCCCAATGCAAAACATATTCATAAGGCAACTCGAGGTTGTAATGCAACTCGAGGAGTTATTCCCAATGTAACTCGAGAAATTGTTCCCAATGCAATTCAGATTCATGATGCAACTCGAGTTCATAATGTAACTCAAGCTCACGATGCAACTCATGGTGCTCATAATGCAACTCGGGGAGTTCCTCCCAATTCAACTCTGGGTCGCCATGCAACTCATCTCCCACAGTGTAACCCATCTCATGAAGTGCAACTCCCATAATGCAGCTCGATCTTAGTTGTGCCAACCTCGATAGAATCGATCATCTAATATAGCTCGATACGATGTAGTTCATGTAGCGAATCTCATCTCGCATAACACACTTAATCTCATAGCTAGTTTCCTCTGAAAGACTAATTGAACTGTCTAGTAACTGGTTTTCTTCGAAGTTTCCCTCAGGATAGCTAGAGCTCACATGCGAGTTTTATCGGGTAGAGCAAATGATTAGAGGCATTAGGGGCGTAACACCCTTGACCTATTCTCAAACTTTAAATAGGTAAGGTGGTGCAGTTGCTCCGTTGAGTTGCGCCATAGAATCATGAGCTCTAAGTGGGCCATTTTTTGTAAACAGAACTGGTGATGCGTGATGAACTGAAAGTTGAGTTATGGTGCCAAATTGTGTGCTAACCCAGATCCCACAAAGGGTGTTTGTTTATTAAGATAGTAGGACGATGGTCATGGATGTCGAAATCTGCTAAGGAGTGTGTAACAACTCACCTGCCGAATCAACTAGCCCCGAAAATGGATGGTGCTAAAGCGTGCAACCTATACTCATTCGTTGAGGCAAGTGCTAGGCTTCGATGAGTAGGAGGATGTGGGCATTGTTACAAAACCATGGGCATGAGCCTGGGTGGACCGGCCCCTAGTGCAAATCTTGGTGGTAGTAGCAAATATTCAAATGAGAACTTTGAAGATTGAAGTGGGGAAAGGTTCCATGTGAACAACACTTGGACATGGGTTAGTCGATCTTAAGAGATGGGGAAGTCTTATTTAAAGGCCGCACTCTGTGTGATCATCGAAAGGGAATCGGGTTAATATTCCTGAATCAAAACGTGGCAGCAAATGGTAATGTTAAGAAATTTGGAGATGTGGGTGGGGGCCCCCGGAAGACTTATCTTTTCTTTTTAACAACCTACCCACCCTAAAATCGGTTCAACTAGAGATAGGGTCCAATAGCTAGAAGAGCACCGCACGTCCTGCAGTGTCCGGTGTGCCTTCGACAGCCCTTGAAAATCTAGAGGACCGAGTACTGTTCACGCTCGATCGTACTCATAACTGCATCAGGTCTCCAAGGTGAACAACCTCTAGTCAATAGAACAATGTAGGTAAGGGAAGTCAGCAAAATGGATCCATAACTTTGGGAAAAGGATTGGCTATGAGGGCTGGGCCTAGGGGTCTGTGCCCCGAACCCATGGGTTATTGGTGGCCTGCCTGAGCTGCTTCTGTGGTGAGGGCAGGCCATCGTGTGTCGACAGAGCGATGGGCACAAGATGCTCCCCTTGTGGGGGCTTTCCCTAGGCGATGAACTGCCAACTCAAAACTGGTATAGATAAGGGGAATTTGACTATTTAATTAAAACAAAGCATTGCGATGGTCTCTACGGATGCTGACGCAATGTGATTTCTACCCAGTGCTTTGAATGTCAAAGTAAAGAAATTCAACCAAGCACGGGTAAACAACGAGAGTAACTATGACTCTCTTAAGGTAGCCAAATGCCTCGTCATCTAATTAGTGATGCACATGAATGGATTAACGAGATTCCCACTGTCCCTATCTAATATCTAGCGAAACAACAACCAAGGGAATGGGCTTGGTAGAATCAGCAAGGAAAGAAGAACCTGTTGAGCTTGACTCTAGTCAGACTTTGTGAAATGACTTGAGAGGTGTAGAATAAGTGGGAGCCGTTCTGGCGCAAGTGAAATACCACTACTTTTAATGTTATTTTACTTATTCTGTGAAGCAGAGATGGGGCAATGCCCCTATTTTTGGCCTTAAGCTGCACTTTGACGCATCGATCTGAGCAGAAGACATTGTCAAATGGGGAGTTTGGCTAGGGCAGCACATCTATTAAAAGATAACATAGGTGTCCTAAGATGAGCTCAATGAGAACAAAAATATCGTGTGGAAAAAAGGGTAAAAGCTCATTTGATTTTGATTTTTAGTACGAATATAAACTGTGAAAGCGTGGCCTAACGATCCTTTAAAATTTCAGAATTTGAAGCTAGAGGTGTCAAAAAAGTTACACAAGGATAACTGGCTTGTGGTAGACAAGCATTCATAGTGACGTTTCTTTTTGATCCTTCGATGTCAGCTCTTCCTATCATTGTGAAGCAGAATTCACCAAGTGTTAGATTGTTCACCCACCAATAGGGAATGTGAGCTGGGTTTAGACCGTCATGAGACAGGTTAGTTTTACCCTACTGATGATTTGTGCGTGATAGTAATTCAACTTAGTATGAGAGGAACCATTGATTCACACATTTGGTCATCGCGCTTGGTTGAAAAGCCAGTGGCATGAAGCTACCACGTGTCAGATTATGACTGAACACCTCTAAGTTAGAATCCACACTAGATGCAGCACATCTCTCTCTCTCTCCAACTACATCATGACCCACAGTAGGGGCACTTTTGTTTCCCTAGGGGCCCATGTCATTGGCAACCTCTGTTCGGTGCAACAACCCATCTGGAGCAACCTTGTATAACAATTTCAAGCGATCGGTGAGAAGAATCCTTTGCAAATGACTTAAATAAGTGATGAGGTATTGTAAGTGGCAGAGTGGCTTTGCTGCCATGATCCACTGAGATTCAACCTTTTTGTAACCCCGATTCGTACAACCTTAGGTCATTCTATGGGTGGGGTTCACGGGGAGATGCATCCGTAAAAGTATGAGCAGCGTGTGGTTGAGAGCGCTGTGATTGGGTGTTTTTTTGAATTTGCACCTTGAACATTTTTGATAATGTTTCGAGTCGCCCTGTACCAATGTTGTTGTGTAGAATAATTCGCACTTAGAGAGGAACTTTTGAGTGGGATTTCCAAAGTATTATGGGTTGTTGCATATTTTGGGTGGGGTTTCCTATACCGATGTCATCGCATGGAGGAACTCACACTTGGCCAATTTTTTCACAAATGTAGTAGTTTTTGGGTGGGGTTTCCTACACTGATGTCAACGCATGAAGAAATTTGCACTTAGATAGACTTTGGATAATATTTTGAGTAGGGTTCCTTATACCAGCATCGTCACAATTCCACTCGAGAGAGGTGGTACAGTGGAAGGAGGCGGGCGCGGGCTATTCCCAAAACAATAGGGAGTGTTGAGTATTTTATGTGGGGTTTCCTATACCAATGTCATCACACAGAAATTTGCACTTGCACAGATTTTTGACAATACTTTTAGTGCGATTTACAAAACAATATGCAGTGCTGCATATTTATGGTGGGGTTCCCTATACCGACGTCTTCATGATGCGACTTGGGGGATTCTAACAATATGCAAGTGTTGCATATTTTAGTTGGGGTTTCCTATACTAGTGTAATCACGTAGAGAAACTCGCACTTTAACGGATTTTTGACAATATTTTAAGCAGGGTTTCCTACACCAACATCGCTGTAATGCAACTCGGGCTCCTAATGCAATTTGGGGGGTTCCAAAACAACATGCAACATTGCATGTTTTAGTTGGGGTTTCTTATACCAGTGGTCATCGCACAGAGAAATTCACGCTTGAGATGGATTTTTGACAATACTTTGTGTGGGATTTCCTATACCAACGTCATCGCAATGCCACTCTGAGTTGCATCAGATTTCTTATACCAGTGTCATCACACAGAGAAATTCACACTTGGATTTTTGACAATATTTCAAGTGGGGTTTCCTATACCGTCATCGTCGCAATGCCACTCGGGCTCCCAATGCAACTTGGGGGATTCTATGCAAGTGTTGAATATTTTTGTTGGGGTTTCTTATACCAGTGTCATCTTGCAGAGAAATTCACACTTGGATGGATTTTTGACAATATATCGAGTGGGGTTTCCTATACCAACGTCATTGCAATGCCCACTCAAGGTCGCAATGCAACTCGGCCTCCCAGTGTAACTTGGGGGGTTCCAAAACAACATGCAGTGTTGCATATTTTAGTTGGGGTTTCTTATACTAGTGTCATCGCATAGAGAAATTCACACTTAAAATAGATTTTTGACAATATTTCAACTGGGGTTTCCTATGCCAACGTCGTTGTAATGCAACTTGAAGGGGGGAGGCAGGGCAGGGGTTTTCCAAAATAATAGGCAACGCTTAATATTTTAGGTGGGGTTTCCTATACCGAACGTCATCACGTAGAGAAATTCCAACTTAGATAAATATTTGATAATACTTTTAGTGTGGTGTAGCATATTTTGGGTGGGGTTTCCTTACCAACATCGTTGCAATGCCACTTGAGATCACAATACAACTCTGGGGCTTCCAACAATATGTAGTGCTGCATATTTTAGTTGGGATTTCATATACCAGTGTCAACGTGTAGAGAAATTCACACTTGGATTTTTTATAATATTTCGAGTGGGGTTTCCTATACCAACGTTGTCGCAGTGCGACTTGGCCTCCCAATGCAACTTCACCCTGGGGTTCCAAAACAACATGCAGTGTTGCAAATTTTAGTTGGGCTTTCCTATATCAGTGTCATCGCACAGATAAATTCACACTTTAGATTTTTGACAATATTTCGAGTTGGGATTCCTATACCGACATCATCTCAATGCAAACATGGGCTCACAATCCAACTCAGGGGACGGTGGGTCGCCAAAACAAATAGGTAGTATTGCATATTTTAGGTGTGGTTTCCTATACCAATGTCATCACATAGAGAAATATGTACGTAGAAGGATTTTTGACAATATTTTTAGTGCAGATTCCAAAAAAATATGCAGTGTTTGCATATTTTTGGGTGGGGTTTCCTATCGTAATGCCACTCGTGGTTGAAATGCACTTGGGCACCCAATGCAACTTGGGGAGGTTCCAAAACAATATGCACTGTTGCATATTTTAGTTGGGGTTTCTTATACCAACATCATTGCATAGAGAAATTCACACTTTGATGAATTTTTGACAATATTTCAAGTGGGGTTTTCAAAATAATATGTGGTGTTGCATATTTTGGGTGGGGTTTCCAATACCATTGTCATCATGCGGTGCAATTTGCGACATTACATATTTTGGGTCTCATAATGCAACTCAGGGAGTTGGACCCCATGCCACTCGGGGAGTTGCTCCCAATGCAACTTAGGGAGTTGATCCCAATGCAACTCAGATTCACGAAGTGACTTATGCTCACAATGAAACTTGGGGAGGTGATCCCAATGCAACTCAGGCTCATAATGCGACTCAGGGAATTTTTGCCACTCAGGGATTTGCTCCTAATTTAAAACGGATTCACGATGCAACTCGAGGTCACAATACAACTCGAGCTCACAATGTAATTTGGGGAGTTGTTCCCAATGCAACCTGGGGTCATAGTGTAACTCAGGGAGTTACTCCCAATGCAACCTAGGGTCGTAATGCAAGTCAAGAAGTTAACCCCAATGCAAATCAGAATCACAATGCAACTTGGGGTCTCAATGCGGTGCAGGCTCCCAAATTTACTCGGGGAGTTACTCCCAATGCCACTTGGGGAATTGTTCCCAATGCAACTAAGGGAGTTGATCCCAATGCAACTTAGATTCACGAAGCAACTTATGCTTGCAATATAGCTCAAGGAGGTGATCCCAATGTAATGCAAATTCATGATGCAACTCAGGCTCGTAATGTGACTCAAGGAATTTCTGCCACTCGAGCAATTGCTCCCAATGTAAATGGAATTCACGATGCAACTCGAGGTCATAATACAACTAAGGCTTCCACTATAACTTGGGTTCCCTATGCAACTCGAGCTCACAATGCAATTTGGGGAGCTGTTCCCAATGCAACCTGGGGTCATAGTGTAACTCGAGGAGTTGTTCCCAATGCAACTCGAGGTCACAATGCAATTCAAGAAGTTGATCCCAATGTAAATTGGATTCACATAATGCAGCTCAATCTCAGTTGTGCTGACCTTGATAACATCGATCATCTAATACAGCTCGATACGATGTAGTTCATGTAGCGAAGCTCATCTCACATAGCACACTTAATCTCGTGCAGCGCACCTCATGAATCTCAACTTGTGCATTGCATCTGGCGAAGCTCTACCCATGAAACGCCTCTCGTGAAGCCCAGCTTATGTAGCACAAATCATCTTGCATAGTGAAGCACGTGCATCACACATCCAAACATCAGAGTATGTGCAAGGGGAACACAGACCACCCAATGTCTTGATAAAATGGGGAAAAAAGGTGCAACATCAGGAGCGCAGTGCACCTCATGAATCTTAGCTCGTGCTTCGCATCTGGTGAAGCTCAACCCATGTAATGCCTCTCGCGAAGCCCAGCTTATGCAGCATAAATCATGTCACATAGTGCAATGCATGTAACACACATCCACATCATCAGAGTATGTGCGAGGGAAACACAGACTGCCCAATGTCTTGATAAAATGGGGAAAAAGGGAGCAACACTGGGACTTCCTGAGAGGTCACCCATCCCAGTACTACCCCGGCCCAAGCGTGCTTAACTGTGGATTTCTGATGGGATCCGGTGCACTAACGCTGGTATGATCGCACCCGATATTTAATTTATCATGCTACTCTACTTATATGAGACACGTGGAACACATTAGACAAACCCAATTTGTTGCACGAGACTCATTTGGCCTCACTTATGTGTGAGTTTCAACACACTGCTCTGTTGGTTCAATATGGCACACAATGCAACTCTACTACCCCATCGGGACTTATGTGGGAAAAAGGGTGCAACACCGAGACTTCTCAGGAGGTCACCCATCCCAGTACTACCCCAGCCGAAGCACGCTTAATTGTGGAGTTCTGATGGGATCCGGTGCACTAACGCTAGTATGATCACACCTGATATTTACTTTGTCACGTTACTCTACTTGTAGGAGACCGCCAAATGTCTTGATAAAATGTAAAAAAAAGGGTGCAACACCAGGAATTCTTGAGAGGTCACCCATCCCAGTACTACTCCGGCCCAAGCACGCTTAACTGTAGAGTTTTCATGGGATCCAGTGCACTAACGCTGGTATGATCGCACCCGCCTAATGTCTTGATAAAAATGGGGGAAAAGCGTGCAAGAAGCAAGCAAGAAGGCAAACAAGAGGGGTTATTTGAACTCATTGGGCTTTCAACCCGGGTTGGGCTTTCGCCCCAAGTTGGGCTTGGGCTTCTGATTAGAGTATGTGCGAGGAGAACACAGAGCACCCAATGTCTTGATAAAAAGGGGGGAAAAGGGTGCAACACCGGGACTTCACGAGAGGTCACCCATCCCAGTACTACCCTAGCCCAAGCGCGCTTAACTGCGGAGTTCTGATGGGATCTGGTGCACTAACGCTGGTATGATCGCACCCGTCCAACGTCTTGATAAAAGGGGGGAAAAGCGTGCAACACCGGGACTTCCCAGGTGGTCACCCATCCCAGTACTACCCCGACCCAAGCGCACTTAACTGCAGAGCTTAGACCCGGGTTGGGCTTCCAAGCAAACAAGCAAGAGGGGTTATTTGAACTCATTGGGCTTCCAGCCCGGGTTGGGATTCCAACCCGAGTTGGGCTTGGGTTTGGGCTTTTGATTAGAGTATGTGCGAGAACACATAGCACCCAATGTCTTGATAAAAGGGGGGAAAAGGGTGCAACATTGGGACTTCTCGGGAGGTCACCCATCCCAGTACTACCCCGGCCCAAGCACGCTCAACTGCAGAGTTTTGATGGGATCCAGTGCACTAACGTTGGTATGATCGCACCCACCCAATGTCTTGATAAAAGGAGGGAAAAGTGTGCAACACCGGGACTTCTCGAGAGGTCACCCATCCCAGTACTACCCCAGCCCAAGTGTGCTTAACTGCGGAGTTCTGACCTGGGTTGGGCTTCCAAGCAGGTAAGCAAGAGGGGTTATTTGAACTCGTTGGGCTTCCATCCTGGGTTGGGATTCCAACCCGAGTTGGGCTTGGGCTTGGGCTTGGGCTTCTGATTAGAGTATGTGCGAGGAGAACACATAACACCCAATGTCTTGATAAAAGGGGGGAAAAGGGTGCAACACCAGGACTTCCTAGGAGGTCACCCATCCTCATACTACCCTGGCCCAAGCGCGCTTAACTGTGGAGTTCTAATGGGATTCGGTGCACTAACGCTGGTATGATCGCACCTACCTAATGTCTTGATAAAAGGGGGGAAAAGCATGCAACACTGGGACTTCCCAAGAGGTCACCCATCCCAGTACTACCCCGGCCCAAGTGCGCTCAACTACGAAGTTCTGATGGGATCCAGTGCGCTAACGCTGGTATGATCACACTCGATATTTACTTTATCGCATTACTCTACTTATAGGAGACACGTGGAAGACATCAGAGAGACCCAATTTGTTGCACGAGGCTCATTTAGCCTCACTTATGTGTGAGTTTCAACACACTATTATGTTGGTTCAATATTGCACGTAAGGAGATCCCATCGTAACTCTCACACTGTCTCTAACTTAGCGAAGCCCATCATGTGCAGTGCAACTCCCATGGTGCATCTCACACATTGTAACTCACCCAATGTAGCATGATCCAGGGTGTGTCGATTGCCTAACACAACTCAACTCAGTGTATCTCGTGCAACACAACTCATCACATGCCACACAACACATGCATTACAGCTTGACCTGGGTTATGCTAACCCAGGGTGTGTAGTGCAACCTCGTGCAATTCACTTCTCACAACATAACTCATAAACAAAAAGAGGGTCCCGTACCCTTCATGCTTGTCTATGTCTTTCTCTCCCCCACACCCCCGAACCCCCAACACCAGGACTTCTCGATAGGTCACCCATCCCAATACTACCCCGACCCAACCCGCTTAACTGCATTGTTCTGATGGGATCTGGTGCACTAACGCTGGTATGATCACACCTGCCCAATGTCTTGATAAAAGGGGGGAAAAGTGTGCAACAAGCAAGCAAGAGGGGTTATTTGAACTCGTTGGGCTTCTAGCCCGGGTTGGGCTTGGGCTTCTGATTAGAGTATGTGTGAGGAGAACACAGAGCGCCCAATGTCTTGATAAAAGGGGGGAAAAGGGTGAAACACCGAGACTTCCCGGGAGGTCACCCATCCCAGTACTACCCCATCCCAAGCGTGCTTAACTGCGGAGTTTTGATGGGACCTGGTGTACTAACGCTTGTATGATCTCACCCGTCCAATGTATTGATAAAAGTGGGGAAAAGCGTGCAACACCGAGACTTCTCGGGAGGTCACCCATCCCAATACTACCCCGGCCCAAGTGTGCTTAACTGCAGAGTTCTACCCAGGTTGGGCTTCCAAGTAAGCAAGCAAACAGGAGGGGTTATTTGAACTCGTTGGGCTTCCATCCCGAGTTCGGATTCCAGCTCGAGTTGGGATTCCAACCCGAGTTGGGCTTCCATCCCAAGTTGGGATTCCAGCCTGGGTTGGAATTGGGTTTGGGCTTCTGATTAGAGTATGTGTGAGGAGAATACATAGCGCCCAATGTCTTGATAAAAGGGGGGAAAAGGGTACAACATCGGGACTTCCCGGGAGGTCACCCATCCCAGTACTACCCCGATCCAAGCACGCTTAACTACAAAGTTCTGATGGGATCTGATGCATTAGTGCTGGTATGATCGCACCCGCCCAATGTCTTGATAAAAAGGGGGAAAAGCGTGCAACAAGCAAGCAAGCAAGCAAGAGGGGTTATTTGAACTAGTTGGGCTTCCAACCCGGGTTGGGATTCCAGCCCGGGTTGGGCTTGGGCTTTTGATTAGAGTATGTACGAGGAGAACACAGAGCGCCCAATGCCTTGATAAAAGGGGGGAAAAGGGTGCAACTCCAGGAATTATCGGGAGGTCACCCATCCCAGTACTACCCCTGCCCAAGTGCGCTTAACTGTGGAGTTCTGATGGGATCTGGTGCACTAACACTGGTATGATCGCACCCGCCCAATGTATAGATAAAAGGGGGGAAAAGCGTGCAACACCGGGACATCCTGGGAGGTCATCCATCCCAGGACTACCTCGGCCCAAGCGTGCTTAACTACGGAGTTCTGAACCGGGTTGGGCTTCCAAGAAGGCAAGCAAGCAAACAAGAGGGGTTATTTGAACTCATTGGGATTCCAGCTTGAGATGGGATTCCAACCTGAGTTGGGCTTCCATCCCAGGTTGGGATTCCAATTCGAGTTGGGCTTGGGTTCGGGCTTCTGACTAGAGTATGTGCGAGCAGAACACATAACGCCCAATGTCTTGATAAAAGGGGGGAAAAGGGTGCAACACTGGGACTTCCTGGGAGGTCACCCATCCCAGTACTACCCCTGCCCAAGCGCGCTTAACTGCAGAGTTCTGATGGGATCCGGTGCACTAACGCTGGTATGATCACACCCGCCCAATGTCTTGATAAAAGGGGGGAAAAGCGTGCAACACTAGGACTTCTCGGGAGGTCACCCACCCCAGTACTACCTCGGCCCAAGTGTGCTTAACTGCGGAGTTCTGACCCCCGTTGGGCTTCCAAGCAAACAAGCAAGAGGGGTTATTTGAACTCGTTGGGCTTCCATCCCAGGTTGGAATTCCAGCTCGAGTTAGGCTTGGGCTTGGGCTTCTGATTAGAGTATGTGTGAGGAGAACACATAGCGCCCAATGTCTTGATAAAAGGGGGAAAAGGGTGCAACACCGGGACTTCCCAGGAGGTCACCCATCCCAGTACTACCCCAGCTTAAGTGTGCTTAACTACAGAGTTCTGATGGGATCTGGTGCACTAACGCTGGTATGATCGCACCCGCCCAATGTCCTGATAAAAGGGGGGAAAAGCGTGCAACACCAAAACTTCTCAGGAGGTCACCCATCCCAGTACTACCCCAACCCAAGCGCGCTTAACTATGGAGTTTTGATGGGATCCGGTGCACTAACGCTGGTATGATCGCACCCGATATTTACTTTATTGCATTACTCTACTTGTAGGAGACATGTGGAAGACATCGAAGAGACCCAATTTGTTGCCCGAGGCTCGTTTAGCCTCACTTATGTGTGAGTTTCAACACACTATTATGTTGGTTCAATATGGCACACAAGGGGATCCCATCATAACTCTCACACTGTCTCTGACTTAGCGAAGCCCATCGTGTGTAGTGCAACTCGCGTGGTGCATCTCACACATTGTAACTTGCCCAATGTAGCACGATCCAGGGTGTGTCGATTGCCTAACACAACTCAACTCAGTGTATCTCATGCTACGCAACTCATCTCATGCCGCACAACTCATGCATTACAGCTCGACCTAGGTTATGCTAACCCAGGGTGTGCAGCGTGACCTTGTGCAATTCACTTCTCACAACATAACTCATAAACAAAAAGAGGGTCCCATACCCTTCATGCTTGTTATGTCTTTCTCTCCCCCACACCGCTGAAACCCTCCCACCACCCCCCTCGCCTGCCATCAGAGTATGTGCGAGGGGAACACAAACTGTGGGATGTCTTGATAAAATGGGGGAAAAAAAGGGTGCAACACCGGGACTTCTCGGGAGGTCACCCATTCCAGTACTACCACGGCCCAAGCACGCTTAACTACGGAGTTCTGATGGGATCCAGTGCACTAACGCTGGTATGATCACACCCGATATTTACTTTATCACATTACTCTACTTGTAGGAGACACGAAGAAGACATCAGAGAGACACAATTGATTGCACGGGACTCGTTTGGCCTCACTTATGTGTGAGTTTCAACACACTACTCTGTTGGCTCAATATGGCGCATAAGGGGATCCCATCATAAGTGAGTTTCAACACACTACTCTATCAGTTCAATATGGCACACAAAGGGATCCCATCGTAACTCGTGCACTGTGTTTGACTTAGCAAAACCCATCGCATGCAATGTAACTCACGTGGTACATCTCACACAGTGTAACTCACCCAGTGTAGCACGATCCAAGTTCTATCGATTGCCTAACTCAACTCAACTCAGTGCATCACGTGCAGTGCAACTCATCTCATGCCAGACGACTCGTGCATTACAACTCGACCTCGGTTATGCTAACCCAAGGTGTGCAGTGTGACCTCGTGCAATTCATCTCTCACAACATAACTCATCTCGTGGCAGCGAGTGCGTGCAGTCCATACAGTGTAACCTAGCTAATCTTGCATAGCATACCCTGCCCAATGCCAACACAGGGTTCATCAATTCCCTAACACATCTCTACCTAGTGCAGTGAGCGCAATGTAAGTCGTACAAGGCAGCTAAAGAGGCACATGCCACATGCCACATCTGGCTAAACATTAACGTCATGCAGCTCAAGCAGGGCAACGGATTCTGTGTAATGCAACTTGAACGGTGCATCTCATGCAACACATCATCCAATGTAGCATGAGCCTCGATTCATAAATATATAAGGTAGGGCCTCCAATATGGCTCTGTGCGGGTTGGGTCGACCTTGTAATGCAACTCAATGCAATGCATCTCGCACATCAGAATTCATCTCATATAGTGCAATGCATATTACTCACCACACTCTGTGTAGTGTGGCTTACGCAATGCGACTTCGCCTAGGTTGTGATGATGGCTCAACGCATCTCGACCCGGAGCAACCCACCCAATGCATCTCATGCAACGTAACCCACATGGCAATACATAGCATAGCTCATGTAGCATGTCTAATGCATCGTTGATCTCTCAATGCGAATCCACCTACATCGTGGCGATCGCCTAACATAGCTTGACCTGAGCTGAGTCAACCTAGGCTGAGTCAGTCGGGCACAACTCGCGCAATGTAACTCATCTCGAACAATGCAACCCACCTCGTGCAATACAGCTCGCCCAATGTCAACCCAGGTTGTGTCGACCACCTAAGGCATACCGCTCATGCAATGTAACTCATAGAATGCAACCCTAGAAGCACAACACATGGAAACACATCTTGCATAACGCAACCCATGCAGGCTAACTCATGTAACGCAACTCATCCCCACCTGGTGCAACTTGCATAGTGCAACTCACACACCGCATCCTGCTCAACACTCACACATGGCAACTCATCATGTGTAATGCAAATTGCACGGTGCATCTCCTGCAACACAGATCACCCAATGCAACATGACCCTCGACTCATAAATATATAAGGTAGGGCCTCCAATATGGCTCGGTGGGGGTTGGGTCGACTGTGTAATGCAACTCAACACAATGCATCTCGCACATCAGAATTCATCTCGTGTGGTGCAACTCGATATATTCTGGTTGCGAAAGAAATAGTAAATGGATGAAGGAAACCATGTTTCCTCTAGCATGCAAGATTGAATGTTGGGTGGAACTTTATTTTTGCCTTGTGTTTATGTATTGCAGTTTGAACTCGAGTGCAATCCTGGCCTGAGTTGGACATCCATCCCTAATTGGACTGCCAGCGCGAGTTAGATTGCCAGCCTGGGTTGGGTTGGCAGCTTGAGTAGAAATTAATGATCTCAATTTTAATGGGATCCTTATTAGAATCGTGACATGGATTTTAACTTATAACTACTATGCGGGAAGGGTGTTCTTTGAATGCTTTTGCGGGAAAACATGGGAAACATTTTGTTCCCCTCTTTACCAGCAAGCAATTCGGTATACTCTAGTTGCGAAAAAAAAAAAATGGATTGATGAAACCATGTTTCATCTTCAATGAAAGATCCAATGTTGTGTGGAACTTAATTCTTTGCCTCGTATTTCCGTATTGTGATTCGAATTGGAGTTGGACTGTTGCCAGGCCGAGCTGGGTTGACAGCCCGAGCTGGGTTGCCAGCCTGGGCTGGGTTGGCAACCCGAGTTGGGTTGGAAAACCGAGCTGGGTTGGCAGCCCGAGCTAGGTTGCCATACTGAGCTTAAAAAATGAACTCGATAATCATGGAATCCTTATGAGGATCATGACATGGATTTTAACTTACAAAAACTATGGCGAAAGGGTGTTCTTTGAATGCCTTTTTGGGGAAAGAAGTGAAAACATGGGAAATGTTTTGTTCCACCCTTTACCTGCAGACAATTCGGTATACTTCGGTTGCGAAAATAAACAAAAAAATGGACTTGAATGCAAGATCAATTGTTGCTGGGAATTAATTTTTTGAGATAGATTTTTGTGCTATGATTGGAGGAGGAGTTGCACTCCCAATTAGAGTTCTACAAATCCGAGTCGGGTGGCCGACATGAGCGAGACAGGGAACCGGAGCAGGAAAAATGAACTTGATAACCAATGGGATGGTTATGAGAATGATGACATGGATTTTAACTTATAACTACTATGGGGGGAGGGTGGGAAAGCAAGTGGGGAATCCTTATGAGGAGCATGACATGGATTTGAACTTATAACTACTATGAAGGGGAGCAAGCAAGCAAACACCACTATGGAGGGAGGGCGGGGAAGGAAGCAAGGAAGATGGACTTGATAATTATAGGAATCCTTACGAGGAGCATGACATGGATTCTAACTCAAGCAAGCCAACAAGCCCATGTTTACTTGTGTTTGCTAATGGGGGGGTGGTTATTTGAACTCATGTTTGGATTCCCACCCCGAGTTGGGCTTCCAACCCGGGTTGGGCTTCCCACCCCTATTGTGATTCCAACCCAAGTTGGGCTTGGGCTTCTGATTTTTGCTTTGGATAAAAAAAAGCTTGAAAATAAAGTGGGATCCTTATGAGAATCATCCCGTCGGGTGGCCGACATGAGCGGGGTAGGGAAAAATGAAAAATGAACTTGATAACCAATGGGATGGTTATGAGAATGATGACATGGATTTTAACTTATAACTACTATGGGGGGAGGGTGGGCAAGCAATTAAGGAGGGAAAATAAAGTTGATAAACAAGGGACATGTATGAGAACCATGGAATGTAATTTAACTTTTAGCCACTATGGGGGGAGGGCGAGGAAGGAACGAAGGAAGATGGACACTTGATAATGATGGGATTCCTTACGAGGAGCATGACATGGATTTGAACTTATAACCACTATGAAGTGGAGCAAACAAGCAAACAAACACCACTATGGAGGGAGGGGAAGCAAGCAAGCAAGCAATTAATTTGGGGGAGGGGTTATTTGGCTATTTGGGGGAGGGGTTATTTTCACTCATTGGGCTTCCAACCCGAGTTGAACTTCCAACCCGGGTTGGGATTCCATCCCGTGTTGGGATTCCCAGCTCGGGATGGGATCCCCAGCTCGAGTTGGGCTTGGGCTTCTGGTTTTTGCCTTTGGTAAAAAAACGAGCTTGAAAATAAAATGGGATTCTTATGGGAATCATCCAGTGGATTTTAACTTATAACTATTATAGGGGGAGGGTGTTCTTCGAATGCCCTTGCGGGAAAGAAATTGAAAACATGGGAAATATATTGTTCACCCCTTACCCGCAAACAATTCCGGATGCTCGAGCTTGGAGAGAAATGAGAAATAGATGAAGGAAACCATGTTTCCTCTTTAAATGCGAGATCGATTATTGTGTGAAACTTTATTTTTGCCAAGCAAGCAAGCAAGCCCATGTTTACTTGCTTTTGCTATTTGGGAGAGGGGTTATTTGCACTCGTTGGGCTTCCAACCCGGGTTGGGATTCCCAACCCGAGTTTGGATTCCATCCCGAGTTGAGATTCCCAACCCGAGTTGGGCTTGGGCTTCTGGTTTTTGCGTAGGATAAGAAACGAGCTTGAAAATAAAATCAGATTCTTATGGGAATCATCTCGTGGATTTTAACTTATAACTACTATAGGGGGAGGGTATTCTTCGAATGCCCTTGCGGGAAAGCAATTGGAAACACAGGAAATATATTGTTCCCCCTTACTTGCAAACAATTTTGGATGCTTGAGCTTGGAGAGAAATGAGAAATAGATGAAGGAAACCATGTTTCCTCTTGAAATGTGAGATGGATTATTGCATGGAACTTTATTTTTTCCACCGGATGGAACCCGAGTTGGATTTCCAGGCTGGGTTGGACTGCCATCCCGGCCTGGGCCTTTACCCCGAATTGGGTTGCTAAAGAAATAGTGAACGGATGGGGGAAACCATTTTTCCACTTTCATGGGAGATAGAATTTTTGGTTGGAAGAATGTTTTTGACATGAATTGTTGTATTTTGGTTGGTACTTGGGTTGCACAGCAAACCCGAGTTGGGTTTATTACCCAGGTTGAAAAAAGGAGCCCGATAATAAAATGGGATGCTTATGAGAATTATCCCGTGGATTTTAACTTATAAATACTATGGGGGGAGTGTGTTCTTTGAATGCCCTTGTGGGAAAGCAAGTGAAAACACAGGAAATATATTGTTCCCCCCTTACCCGCAAACAATTCTGGATGTTTGAGCTTGGAAAGAAATGAGAAATGGAAAGAAGGAAACCATGTTTCCTCTTTAAATGTGAGATCGATTATTGCGTGGAACTTTATTTTTTGCCACGGATTTCTAAATTTTGGATGGAACCCGAGTTGGATTTCCAGCCCGAGTTGGACTGCCATCCCGAGCGGGGCTTCCAGCCCCAGTTTGGTTGCGAAAGAAATAGTGAACTCATGGGGGAAACCATTTTTCCTCTTTCATGCGAGATAGAATGTTGGGTGTTAGCACGTTTTTGCTTCTGATTTTTGTATTGCATTTGCAACTCGAGTTGCACAGCCAACCCAAGATCTGAGTTTTTCTCGACATAAAAAATGAGCTTGAAAATAAAATGGGATCCTTACGAGAATCACCTCGTGGATTTTAACTTATTACTACTATGGGAGGAGGGTGTTCTTCGAATGCCCTTGCGGGAAAGCAAGTGAAAACATGGGAGAGATATTGTTCTCCCCTTTTACCTGCAAACAATTTCAGATGCTTGAGCTTGGAAAGAAATGAGAAATGGATGAAGGAAACCATGTTTCCTCTTTAAATGCGAGATCGATTATTGCGTGGAACTTTATTTTTGCCATGGATTTCTAAATTCCAGATAGAACCCGAGTTGGACTGCCATCCCGAGCGGGGCTTCCAGCCCCAGTTTGGTTGCGAAAGAAATAGTGAACTCATGGGGAAAACCATTTTTCCTCTTTCATGTGAGATAGAATGTTGGGTGCAAGCACGTTTTTGCATCTAATTTTTGTATTGCGTTTGGAAGTCGAGTTGCACAGCCAACCCAAATTCTGAGTTTTGCGCACCATAAAAAATGAGCTTGAAAATCAAATGGGATCCTTATGAGAATCATCCCATGGATTTTAACTTATTACTACCATGGGGGGAGGGTGTTCTTCGAATGCCCTTGTGGGAAAGCAAAGTGAAAACACGGGAGAGATATTGTTCCCCCCTTTTACCCACAAATAATTCCAGATACTCCAGTCGGGAAAGAAATGGATACCATGTTTTCTCTATAATGCGAGATCGTTTATTGTGTGGGACTTTATTTTTGCCTCAGATTTCTGTATTGTGGATGGAACTCATGCCAGATTTCCAGCATGAGTTGGACTGCCATCTGGAACTGGGCTTCCAGCCTCGAGCTTGGTTGCCAAAGAAATGGAAACTGCATTTACTCTATAATGCGAGATCTATTACTACGTGGAACTTTATTTTTGCCTCAAATTTCCATATTGCAGATGGAACCTAGTTTAGATTTCTAGCCTGAGTTGGATTGCAATCCCAATCTGGTTTGTGAAGGAAATAGTGAATGGATGGGGGAAACTATGTTTCCTCTGTGTCGATTTGCACAACTCGAGCCCGAGCTAGGTCGGTGCTCTTGTTGTACTTGAAATAATGAGCTTGATCAAATATGATGGGATCCTTATGAGAAACCTGGCATGGGTTTTAACTTATAACTACTATGAGGGGAGGGTGTTCTTCGAATGCCCTTGTGGGAAAGCAAGTGAAAACATGGGAAAGATATTGTTCCCCCTTACCCGCAAATAATTCCAGATACTCTAGTTGGGAAAGAGGTGGAAACTATGTTTCCTCTTTAATGCGATATGAAATGCTGTTTGGACTCCTATTTTTGCCTCGATTTACCGTATGTTTTAGTTTCTTGGTTTTGATCTCTTATTGCTCTGTGAAGAGTGGTGGGCTGATGATCGAGTGTTTTGATTCAATTTGAGCTTTGGCCTGAGGCCACAGTTAGGATTGTCGATGCCTGAATCCCAACTCACCCACCCAGTAATAGACTTGATTACATGTATTTTGGCTTTTTATTATTGTTCCTAGAGTTGTTCTCTAAAACTATTAGATCTAGCCACCCTTTGCCAGTTCGGTTTACGCTTTTGTGAATGGTTCTGAGAGCGGACCTTCAGAATGCATTGTCAGAGTTGCCTTTTTAGTGCAATTTGCACAACTCGAGCCCGAGCTAGGTCGATGTAACATGTTGCACTTGAAATAATGAGCTTGATCATAATCAGATACTCGAGTTGGGAATGAAATACTGAAAGGATGAGGGAAACCCTATTCCTAGCCACAATGCCTATGACTAGGTTATTTGCTTTCCATTGGGGTTACGAACTCTGAGCAGGAGGGAAAGAGCATTTCTGCTCTTCTCGTGTTTGCGGTTGTTCTAAAAGATGATGTGGGCTAGAGTATACATTATTAGCATTTGTGCCACTATCTTTGCTCTAGCACGTTCACTCCTTGTGTTGAACTCCTTACGCTTGTGTGGGAATTTATGATGGAAGGTGGATATGTCTCTTCTTCCACTAGGATGGTTCATTTTGGAAGTTTTGCTCTAAAACTTGGCTTGCCGGTCAGTCTAGGTGTTAGTGTGAATGTTTTGCATGTCCAATTGGATCACACATCTCCTAGTGGCTTCCAAGTATATATGTCAGATCCGTGTGCACATGAAAATAATGGGCTTGGAATTGCTCTTTTACAGTGGTGCTTTTCCTTGCAGGCTGAGGTTGACACATTCAAACTATTTGCACTAATTAAAAGTGTGTAGGGGGCTTTCTTAGGTAAGGAAGTTCTCGAGCAGTCTTAAAATTGAGGTGGTCATGTACACGATGCACTCTGTCCTTCATGTCGATCATGAGTTTGATCGCTTCGAGATGTAGGGTGTAGGGCTCCATACGCGATGTTATTCGTAGGTGCTTGTAAACTGAAAACCCAGGGCTAGAGCGCTATGGCCTACTTGCAAATGCTGCCTTTGCCTGGAGTTGAGGTGTTTGTGCTAGTCGAGATTTGGCTTTTGTGGATGGCATGTGCCCTCCTTGGAAGTGGGTAGGGGGCTTTCCTGGGAAGGATGTCCTTGAGCGGCCTTATAATTGAGGTGGTCACGTGCATGGTGCATACTGTCCATGGTTGCTTTATCGCAAGCAAGTTGGTTGAGTTGACGTAGGGTAAGTGGCTCCGTACGGGATGAGCTTCCCAGGGGTTCGTGAACTGAAGCTCTCTACTTTTCTTGCTTTGACTTGTGCCTCCCTACCTTCTCGTTTAATGCAACATTTTTACATCGGTATGTGTAAAGGAGGCATCGAGTGTTCCCTCACGCTCTTCCATCCCTATTCACATGTCAAGCACAAGGATTTTATGTTTGATTTCAAGGAAAGAATGAATGCTTTGCTCTCGATTTCACATAGCAGTGGGTTTTGTCGGCACTTATCGGCATCATCCCGCTTGCGGTTGGAAGCTACCTTGTCGATCCTACTAGTAGTCATATGCTTGTCTCAATGATTAAGACATGCATGTCTAAGTATGAACTATTTCAGACTGTGAAACTACGGATGGCTCATTAAATTAGTTATAGTTTCTTTAATGGTACCTTACTACTCGGATAACCATAGTAATTCTAGAGCTAATACATGCACCAAATCTTGACTCTTAGAAGGGATGCATTTATTAGATAAAAGGCTGGCGCGAGCTCGCCCGCTATTCCAAAGATTCATGATAACTTGATGGATCACACGGCCATTGTGCTGGCGATGCTTCATTCAAATTTATGCCCTATCAACTTTTGATGGTAGGATAGAGGCCTACCATGGTAGTGACGGGTGACGAAGAATTAGGGTTTGATTTCGAAGAGGGAGCCTGAGAAACGGCTACCACATCCAAAGAAGGCAACAGGTGCACAAATTACCCAATCCTAACATAGGGAGGTAGTGACAATAAATAACAATACTGGGCTCATCGAGTCTGGTAATTGGAATGAGTACAATCTGAATCCCTTAACGAGGATCCATTGGAGGGCAAGTCTGGTGCCAGTAGCTGCAGTAATTCTAGCTCTAATAACGTATATTTAAGTTGTTGCAGTTAAAAAGCTCGTAGTTGGATCTTGGGTCATCATGGTCAGTCCACCCCCTGGGTATGCACTGGGCCTCACATCCCTTCTACTGGCGGTGCGTTCCTAGACTTAGTTGGCTGGGTCATGATTTCGGTGCCATTACTTTGAAAAAATTAGAGTGCTCAAAGCAAGCCTACGCTCTGAATACACTAGCATGGAATAACGCGATAGGAATTTGGTCCTGTTCTGTTGGCCTTCGGGACCAGAGTAATGATTAATAGGGACTGTCGAGGGCATTCATATTTCATTGTCAGAGGTGAAATTCTTGGATTTATGGAAGACAAACCATTTTGAAATCATTTTCCAAGGATGTTTTCATTAATCAAGAATGAAATTTGGGGCCTCGAAGATGATCAAATACCATCCTAGTCTCAACCATAAACGATGCTGACTAGGGATCGATGGATGTTGCTTTAAGGACTCTGCCAACACCTTCTAAGAAATTAGAGTGTTTGGGTTCTAGGGGGAGTATGGTCGCAAGGTTGAAACTTAAAGGAATTGACAGAAGGGCACCACCAAGAGTGGAGCCTGTGGCTTAATTTGACTCAACACGAGGAAACTTACCAGGTCTAGACATAGTAAGGATTGATAGATTGAGATCTCTTTCTTGATTCTATGGGTGGTGGTGCATGGCCGTTCTTAGTTGGTGGAGCAATTTTTTTGGTTAATTCTGTTAACGAACGAGACCTCAGCCTACTAACTAGCTATGCAGAGGTTCCCCTTCACGGCCAGCTTCTTAGAGGGACTATGGCCATTTAGGCCATGGAAGTTTGAGGCAATAATAGGTCTATGATGCCCTTAGATGTTTTGGGCCACACACATGCTACACTGATACAACCAATGAGTTTTTCTCCCTAGTCTAAAAGGTTCAAGAAATCTTTCCAAATTGCATCGTGATGGGGATAGACCATTACAATTATTGATCTTCAATGAGGAATTCCTAGTAAGCGCGAGTCATCATCTCGTGTTGACTACATCCCTACCCTTTATACACACTGCCTATCACTCCTATTGATTAAATGATCTGATGAAGTGTTCGAATCGCACTGACAATGGTGTTTTCCATCGGTGACGTCGCGAGAAGTTCATTGAACCTTATCATTTAGAGGAAGGAGAAGTCATAACAAGGTTACCGTAGGTGAACCTATGATAGGATCATTGTTGGTTTTGAGCCCACAAATTATACAGGGGAGGGGGTGAGCCCGATGTGGTCAAACTCATCACCTCCTCAAACCCTGATCTCACTAGCATTTGGACTGGGGGCCCTGTTGCTTTGTCATGCTTCGCTCCAGGCGAGTGTCATGGTAGGGCTCGGGCTTCTACAAATCATTCACTTATTATTCGGGGTATATAATCCAAGGGAGTGATTGAGTGCTATGCTCTATGTTTTGGTGATGTGGATGGCCCTTTTCTGACTGTGATAGGTGTGTCCGGTGACTTCGATCCTTGGGCTGTCCTACCCTGCTGCATTTGGAAGGGGCCCCTTCGTTTCCCTTTGCAAGCTAGTTCCTCAAAAAGTGCCCATGGTTATCACTATATTTTCACCTCTATGATGAGTTCGAGAGGCAACTGTAACCCCCTTATTATGTTGCCAATGATATAGTTGTGTTTCTCAAGAGTATGATGGTGGTGTGTTCAGGAGTGTAGTCACACAGGTCGCAGGGTAGGACCTCCCGTCACCGTTCCCTCTCTGTCTTTGACGGCCTATATCCTTTTAGACGTGGCGGGGCGGGGGACATCTCCCTTATCTGGTGCCCACCCATGAGGTCTCACCCTCTGGACCATGGTGGCATTATGGGATGGGTTTTTGTCACAAACACTTGAGACACTGCGGTGTAGTTTACACTAAGGATTTGGAAGAAATAGTCGTGCAATTTGGGCATCATGTGCGTGTTAGACTATTGGTGCCATGAGAATATGACTCTCAACAACATATATCTCAGCTCTTGCCATGATGAATAATGTAGTGAAATGTGATACTTAGTGTGAATTGTAGAATCCTGTGAATCATCGAGTCTTTGAATGCAAGTTGCACCTGAGGCCTCGACCGAGGGTACGCTTGCTTAGGTGTCGCACTTCAAAATTGCTCTCCCCCTCAGTTTATAGGTGGGAGTAGTAGATATGGTTGTCCATCCCTAAAGGGGGTGTGGTTGGCCCAAATGGCATGAGGTTTATCCCCTGTGTCACGACGAGCGGTGGCCCATGTGGGTTGGCATTGGTTTGTGGCTGGTAGGTGCGGATATGTGTGGAACTTTATCTTGGAGTTGTTGGATTTTTACCTAATGTGCAGCCCAGATGGCTACCTTCTACGTCCCTAAGTCAAGTGTGAATACCCGCTGAGTTTAAGCATATCATTAAGTAGAGGAAAAGAAATAACGATTCCCCTAGTAACAGTGAGCGAACTGGGAAGAGCGCAGCATGAAAATCGGTGGCCATGCCTATCAAATTATAGTCTATAGAAGCATCCTCAGCAACAGACCAGGCCCAAATCCCTTGGAAGGGTGTGTCAGAGAGGGTGAGAGCCCTATCAGGCTTGGACCCTGTCGTACCATGAGGCATTGTCAACGAGTCAGGTTGTTTCATAATGCAGCCTTAATCGGGTGGTAAATTCCGTCCAAGGCTAAATATGGGCAAAAGACTGATAGTGAACAAGTACTATGAGGGAAAGATGAAAAGGACTTTGAAAAGAGAGTTATAGAGTACTTGAAATTATTGGGAGGGAAGCGGATGGAGGCTGGCGATGTGCCCCTATCGGATGTAGAACGGTGTGAGCCGGTCTATCACTCGACTTGGGGGGCATGCCAATGCAGGCCATCATGGAGGCACAACTGCATCCTTTGGTTCACTCAATGAACATCCTTTGCAATGGTTAGGGAATGAAGCATGCACCTATGGTGGGCCCTCAGGCACCTGTGTGCTTGTGGCATTGGCTAGCAGGCTTTCCATCTGACCCATCTTGAAACACAGACCAAGGAGTCTAACATGTGTGCGAGTTGGCAGGTTAGGAAACTTGCGAGGTGTAAGGAAGCTGACTGGTGAGATCCCCTCTCAGGGGGTGCAGCACCGACTGACCCTGATCTTCTGTGAAGGGTTCGAGTGCGAGCACACCTATTGGGAGCTAAAAGATGGTGAACTATGCCTGAGCAAGGTGAAGCCAGAGGAAACTCTGGTGGAGGCCCACAACGATACTGACATGCAAATCGTTTGTCTGACTTGGGTATAGGGGTGAAAGACCAATCAAATTGTCTAGTAGCTAGTTTCCTTCGAAGTTTCCCTTAGGATAGCTGGAGCTCACATGCAAGTTTTATTGGGTAAAGCAAATGATTAGAGGCATTGGGGGTGTAATGCCCTCGACCTATTCTCAAACTTTAAATAGGTAAGGCAGCGCGGCTATTCTATTGAGCTGTGCCACAGAATCACGAGCTCTAAGTGGGCCATTTTTGGTAAGCATAACTGGTGATGCAGGATGAACCAAAAGTCAAGTTACGGTGCCAAATTGCACGCTAACCCAGATCCCATAAAGGGTGTTGGTTGATTAAGACAGTAGGACGGTGGTCATGGAAGTTGAAATCCACTAAGGAGTGTGTAACAACTCACCTGCCGAATCAACTAGCCTCAAAAATGGATGGCACTAAAGTGCGCAACATATACTCAATCATTGGGGCAAGTGCCAAGCTTCAATGAGTATGAAGATATGGGGATTGTTGTGAAACCTTGGGTGTGAGCCTAGGTGGACCGGCCCCCAGTGCAAATCTTGGTGGTAGTAGCAAATATTCAAATGAGAACTTTGAAGACTAAAGTGGGGAAAGGTTCCATGTGAACAACACTTGGACATGGGTTAGTCGATCCTAAGAGATGGGGAAGTCCTGTTTCAAGGCCACACTTTGTGTGATCATCGAAAGGGAATCGGGTTAATATTCTTGAACTGGGATGTGGCAGCGGATGACAACATTAAGAAATCTAGAGACGTCGGTAGGGCCCCCAGGAAGAGTTATCTTTTCTTTTTAACAGCCTGCCCACCCTAAAATTGATTCAATCAGAGATAAGGTCCAGTGGCTAGAAGAGCACCACATATCTTGCGGTGTTTGATGCACCTTTAGCGGCCCTTGAAAATCTATAGGATCGAGTACCGTTCATGCCCGATCGTACTCATAACCACATCAAATCTTCAAGGTGAACAACCTCTGGTCAATAGAACAATGTAGGTAAAGGAAGTCAACAAAATGGATCTATAACTTTGAGAAAAGGATTGGCTCTGAGGGTTGGGCCTAGGGGTCTATGCCCTAAACTCGTGGGCTGCTGGCAGCCTGCCTGAGCTACTTCCACGATGAGGGCGGGCCGTCACGTGTCGACTGGGCGATGGGTACAGGATGTTCCCCTTGTGGGGGCTTTCCCTAGGTGATGAATAGCCAACTCAAAATTGGTACAAACAAGGGGAATCTAATTATTTACTTAAAACAAAGCATTGTGATAGTCCTTATGGATGCTAATGTAATGTGATTTCTGCCCAGTGCTCTGAATGTCAAAGTGAAGAAATTCAACCAAGCACAGGTAAACGGTGGGAGTAACTATGACTCTCTTAAGGTAGCTAAATGCCTCATCATCTAATTAGTGACGTGCATGAATGGATTAACGAGATTCCCACTACCCTTATCTACTATCTAGCGAAACCACAGCCAAGGGAACAGGCTTGGTGGAATCAGCGGGGAAAGAAGACCCTATTGAGCTTGACTCTAGTCCAACTTTGTGAAATGACTTGAGAGGTGTAGAATAAGTGGGAGCCATTTCAGTGCAAGTGAAATACCACTAATTTTAATGTTATTTTACTTATTTCATGAGGTAGAGATGTGGAAATGCCCCTATTTTTGGCCTTAAGCTGTGCTCCAGCACGTCGATCTGGGTAGAAGACATTGTCAAGTGGGGAGTTTGGCTGGGGCAGCACATCTATTAAAAGATAACGTAGGTGTCCTAAGATGAGCTCAATGAGAACAAAAATATTGTGTGGAACAAAAGGGTAAAAGCTCATTTGATTTTGATTTTCATTACAAATACAAATCGTGAAAGCGTGGCCTATCGATCCTTTAGAATTTCAAAATTTGAAGCTAGAGGTGTCAGAAAAGTGAACACAAGGATAACTGGCTTGTGGCAGCCAAGCGTTCATAGCGACGTTGCTTTTTGATCCTTTGATGTTAGCTCTTCCTATCATTGTGAAGCAAAATTCACCAAGTGTTGGATTGTTCACCCACCAACAGGGAACATGAGCTGGGTTTAGACCGTCGTGAGATAGGTTAGTTTTACCCTACTGATGATCCGCACCGTGATAGTAATTCAACTTAGTATGAGAGGAACCATTGATTCACACATTTGGTCATCGCGCTTGGTTGAAAATCCAGTGGTGTGAAGCTACCATGTGTCAAATTATGACTGAACACCTCTAAGTCAAAAATTCACTTAGACCAGTGTCATCTTGCAGAGAAATTCACACCTGGATGGATTTTTGACAATATATCGAGTGGGGTTTCCTATACCAACATCATCGCAATGCCCACTCAGGGTCGTAATGCAACTTAGCCTCCCAATGAAACTTGGGGAGTTCCAAAACAACATGCAGTATTACATATTTTAGTTGGGGTTTCTTATACCAGTGTCATCGCACAGAGAAATTCACACTTAAAATGGATTTTTGACAATATTTCAAGTGGGGTTTCCTATGCCAACATCGTTGTAATGCAACTTGAAGGGGGGAGGCAGGGCAGGGGTTTTCCAAAATAATAGGTAGCATTTAATATTTTAGGTGGGGTTTCCTATACCCAATGTCATCACGTAGAGAAATTCCCACTTAGACAAATATTTGATAATACTTTTAGTGCGGTGTGGCATATTTTGGGTGGGGTTTCCTTACCAACGTCATCGTAATGCCATTCGAGATCACAATACAACTCTAGGGCTTCCAAAAATATGTAGTGCTGCATATTTTAGTTGGGGTTTCCTATACCAGTGTCATCATGCAGAGAAATTCACACTTGGATTTTTTACAATATTTCAAGTGGGGTTTCCTATACCAACATCATCACAGTGTGACTTGGCCTCCCAATGCAACTTCACCCTGGGGTTCCAAAACAACATGCAATGTTGCATATTTTAGTTGGGCTTTCCTATACTGGTGTCATCGCACAGATAAATTCACACTTTAGATTTTTGACAATATTTCAAGTGGGGATTCCTATACCGACATCATCTCAATGCAAACTTAGGCTCATAATGCAACTCGGGGGATAGGGGGTTGCCAAAACAAATAGGTAGTAATGCATATTTTAGGTGCGGTTTCCTATACCGATGTCATCACACAGAGAAATATGTACTTAGAAGGTTTTTTGACAATATTTTAAGCAAGCAAGCACTTGGAATGTTGACAATGTTGTCCCCCAAAAATATCAGTCATTTTTTGGACAACATTTGAACTATTTTCACCCCACAGGCCAAAATTATCTCTTCCCTTCCCAAAAATTGCTCTGTGCATTCAAATTCTCCATTTTTCAAAGCTTTTCAGAAATCTACGGACTCTGCAGGTTTTTACAGACTCTGCAAGTTCATATTTATGGACTCTGCAGGGTCATTTCTATGGACTCTACAAGAAGAAATCTACGAACTCAGTTTCTACAAACTTTAAGGCTTGAAAACTATGAACTCTACTGACTTCATTTCTACGGACTCCATCAGATTTACGGACTTCACATAAGATTTCTACGGACTCAATTCTACGTACTCTGCAGGTTGGTTTCTACTGACACTTAGGATTTTTTTACAATATTTCAAGTGGGAGGGCAGGAGCATTTCTGCTCTTCTCGTGTTTGCGGTTGTTCTCAAAGATGATGTTGGTTGGAATATACATTATTAGCATTTGTGCCACTGTCTTTGCTCTGGCATGTTTGCTCCTTGTGTTGAACTCATTGCGCTTGTGTGGGAATTTATGATGGAAGGCGGGATATGTCTCTTCTTCCACTACGATGGTTCATTTTGGAAGTTTTGCTCTAAAACTTGGCTTGTCGGTCGGTCTAGGTGTTAGTGTGAATGTTTCGCATGTCTGATTAGATCACACATCTCCTAGTGGATTCCAAGTATATATGTCAGATCCATGTGCATGTACAAATAATGGTCTTGGAATTGCTCTTTTGCAGTGGTGCTTTTCCTTGCAAGCTAAGGTTGACGCGTTCAGACTGTTTGCACTAATTAAAAGTGCGTAGGGGGCTTTCCTGGGTAAGGAAGTGCTCGAGCGGTCTTAAAATTGAGGTGGTTGTGTGCATGGTGCACTCTATCCTTTATGCACTCTTGGGAGGGATGCATTTATCAGATAAAATGTTGGCACAGGCTTGCCTTCTATTTTGGTGATTCATGATAACTCGACGAATTGCACGGCCATTGTGCCGGCGATGCTTCATTCAGATTTTTGCCCTATCAACTTTCAATGGTAGGATAGAGGCCTACCATGGTGGTGACAGGTGACAAAGAATTAGGGTTCGATTCTAGAGAGGGATCCTAATAAATGGCTACCACATCTAAGGAAGGTAGTAGGCACACAAATTACCCAATCCTGACATGGGGAGGTAGTGACAATAAATAATAATACAGGGCTCATCGAGTCTGGTAATTGGAATGAGTACAATCTAAATCCCTTAACGAGGATCCATTGGAGGGCAAGTATAGTGCTAGAAGCCATGGTAATTCTAGCTCCAATAGCGTATATTTAAGTTGTTGCAGTTAAAAATCTCGTAGTTGGATCTTGGGTTGTCATGGTCAGTCCACCCCTTGGGTGTGCACTGGTCCTCACCTCCCTTCTGTCGATGGTGCATTCTTGGACTTAGTTGGCTGGGTTGCAGTTCCGGTGCCGTTACTTTGAAAAAATTAGAGTGCTCAAAGCAAGCCTACGCTTTGAATACATTAGCATGGAATAACACGATAGGATTTTGGTCCTATTTCGTTGGCCTTTGGGACCAGAGTAATGATTAATAGGGACTATCGGGGGCATTCTTATTTCATTATCAGAGGTGAAATTCTTGGATTTATGGAAGACAAACCACTGCAAAAGCATTTGCCAAGGATGTTTTCATTAATCAAGAACAAAAGTTGGGGGCTCAAAGACGATCAGATACCGTCCTAGTCGCAACCATAAACGATGTCGACTAGGGATCTATGGATGTTGCTCTAAGGACTCCGCCAACACCTTCTGAGAAATCAGAGTGTTTGGGTTCCAAGTGGAGTATGGTCGCAAGGCTGAAACTTAAAGGAATTGATAGAAGGGCACCACTAGGAGTAGAGCTGGTGGCTTAATTTGACTCAACACAGGGAAACTTACTAGGTCCAAACATAGTAAGGATTGATAGATTGAGAGCTCTTTCTTGAGTATATGGGTGGTGGCGCATGGCCGTTCTTAGTTAGTGGAGTGATTTGTCTGGTTAATTCTGTTAAAGAATGAGACCTTAGCCTGCTAACTATTTATTCAGAGGTTCCCCTTCACGGCCAGCTTCTTAGAGGGACTATGGCTATTTAGGCCATGGAAGTTTGAGGCAATAACAGGTCTGAGATGCCCTTAGATGTTCTGGGCCGCATGCGTGATACACTTACCAAATTACATCGTGATGGGGATAGACCATTGCAATTATTGATATTCAATGAGGAATTCCTAGTAAGCACGAGTCATTAGCTCACGTTGACTACGTCCCTGCCCTTTGTACACACTGCTTGTCACTCCTACCGATTGAATGATCTAGTGAAGTGTTCGGATCACATCGACAATGACAGTTTCCATCAGTGATGTCGTGAGAAGTTCATTAAACCTTATCATTTAGAGGAAGGAGAAGTCGTAACAAGGTTACCATAGGTGAACCTGTGGTAGGATCATTGTTGGTTTTGATCCCATGAACTATGCAGGGGAGGGGGTGAGCCTGACGTGGTCAAACTCATTGCCTCCTCAAACCCCACTCTCACTGGCATTAAGACTAGGGGCCCTGTTGCTTTGTCGTGCTTCGCTCCAGGTGGGTGTTGTAGTAGGGCTCAGGCCTCTGTAAGTCATTCACTTGCTATTCAGGGTATATAATCCAAGGGCGTGATTGAGTGTCATGCTCTATGTTATGGTGATGTGGATTGCCCTTTTTCGACTACGACAGGTGTGTCTAGTGACTTCGGTCCCTGGGTTGTCCTACCCTGCTACATTTGGAAGGGGCCCCTTCATTTCCCTTTATAAGTTGGTTCCTCAAAAAGCACCCACGACTGTTACCAGATTTTCACCACTGTGATGAGTTTGTGAGGCAGCTGCAACCCCCTTGTTGCATTGCCAAGGATATAGTTTTGCTTCTCAAGAGTGTGATAATGGTGTGTTCAGGAGTGCAGTCATGCAAGTCACGAGGCAGGACCTCTCATCACCATTCCCTATCTCTCTTTGATGGCCTATATCCTTTTTGATGTGGCAGGGTGGGGGACATCTCCCTTCTCCTGTGCCCACCCATGAGGTCTTGCCCTCTAGACCACAATGGCATTGTGGGATGGGTTTTTGTCACAAACACTTGAGACACTGCAGTGCAGTTTGCACCAAGGATTTGGAAGAAATAGCCATGTGATTCATGCATCATGTGCATGTTGGACCGTCGGTGCCATGAGAATATGACTCTTGATAATGGATATCTCAACTCTTGCCATGATGAAGAATGTAGCAAAATGTGATACTTAGTGTGAATTGTAGAATCCCATGAATCATCGAGTCTTTGAACGCAAGTTGCGCCTGAGGCCTCAGCTGAGGGCACGCCTGCTTGGACATTGTACTTCAAAATTGCTCTCCCCCTCAATGCATAGGTGAGAGCATTAGATATGGCCGTCTATCCCCAAAGGGGGTGTGATTGAATCAAATGGGCATAAGGTCTATCCCCTGTGTCATGACGAGCGATGGCCCATGGGGGTTGGTGTTGGTTTGTGGCTGGTGGGTGCAGATATGTGTGGAACTTTATCTTGGAGTTGTTGGCTTCTTGCCTAATGTGTAGGCTGAATGGCTACCTTTCACGTCCCCAAGTTAGGCATGAACACCCACTGAGTTTAAGCATATCATTAAGCAGAGGAAAATAAACTTACAAGGATTCCCCTAGTAACGGTGAGTGAACCAAGAAGAGCCCAGCATGAAAATTCACGGCCATGCCTATCAAATTTTAGTCTGTAGAAGCATCCTCAATGATGGATCAGGCCCAAGTCCCTTGTAAGGGGGTGCCAGAGAGGGTGAGAGCCTCGTCAGGCCTGGACCCTGTCAACCACGAGGCGTTGTTGATGAGTCAGGTTGTTTGGGAATGCAGCCCTAATCAGGTGGTAAATTTAGTCCAAGGCTAAATATGGGTGAGAGACCAATAGTGAACAAGTACCATGAGGGAAAGATGAAAAGCACTTTGAAAAGAGAGTTAAAGAGTGCTTGAAATTATTGGGAGGGAAGTAGATGGAGGCTGGCGATGTGTCCTGATCAGATGCGAAATGGCGTGAGCCAGTCTGTCTCTCAGCGCGGGGGGCGTGCCAATGTGGGCTGTCATGGAGGCACAAGTGCATCCTTTGGGTCACTCAATGAACCTACTTTACGATGGTCATGGAATGAAGTGTGTGCCTATGGTGGGCCCTTAGGCACATGCGCGCTCATGGCATTGGCTAGTGGGCTTTCCATCTGACCCATCTTGAAACAGGGACCAAGGAGTCTAACATGTGTGCGATTTGGTAGGTTGGGAAACCCACAAGGTGTAAAGAAGCTGACTGGTGAGATCCCCTCTCAGGGGGTGCACCACCGACCGACCTTGATCTTCTGTGAAGGGTTCAAGTGTGAGCACACCTATTGGGACCTAAAAGGTGGTGAACTATGCCTGAGCAGGGTGAAGCCATAGGAAACTCTGGTGGAGGCCCACAGTGATACTAACATGTAAATCATTTGTCTGACTTGGGTATAGGGGCAAAAGACTAATCAAACTATCTAGTAGCTATTTTCCTCCAAAGTTTCCCTCAAGATAGTTGGAGCTCACATGCGAGTTTTATCGGATAAAGTAAATGATTAGAGGCATCAGGGGCGTAATGCCCTTGACCTATTCTCAAACTTTAAATAGGTAAGGTGGCGCGACTGCTCTGTTGAGCTGCGCCACAGAATCATGAGCTCCAAGTGAGCCATTTTTGGTAAGCAAAATTGGCGATGCGGGATGAACTGAAAGTCAAGTTATGGTGCCAAATTGCGCACTAACCCAGATCCCACAAAGGGTGTTGGTTGATTAAGACATCAGGACGGTGGTCATGGAAGTCAAAATCCGCTAAGGAGTGTGTAACAACTCACCTGCCAAATCAACTAGCCCCGAAAATGGATGGCACTGAAGCACACAACCTAAACTCGATAGTTGGGGCAAGTGCCAGGCTTTGATGAGTAGGAGGATGTGGGGGTTGTTGTGAAACCTTGGGCGTGAGCCTGGGTGGACTAGCCCCCAGTGCAGATCTTGGTGGTAGTAGCAAATATTCAATGAGAACTTTGAAGACTGAAGTGGGGAAAGGTTCCATGTGAATAGCACTTGGACATGGGTTAGTCGATCTTAAGAGATGGGGAAGTCCTGTTTCAAGGCTGCACTCTGCATGATCATTGAAAGGGAATCAGGTTAATATTCTCAAACCGAGATGTGGCAGTGGATGGCAATGTTAAGAAATCTAGAGACGTCTGTGGGGCCCCTGGGAAGAGTTATCTTTTATTTTTAACAGCCTACCCACCCTAAAATTGGTTCAACTGGAGATAGGGTCCACAGCTAGAAGAGCACCGTACATCCTACAGTGTCTGGTGTGCCTTCAGTGGCCCTTGAAAATCTAGAGGACCGAGTACCGTTCACGCTCGGTCATACTCATAACCGCATCAGGTCTCCAAGGTGAACAACCTCTAGTCAATAGAATAATGTAGGTAAGGGATGTCAGCAAAATGGATTTGTAACTTTGGGAAAAGGATTGGCTCTGAGGGTTGTGCCTAGGGGTCTATGCCCCAAACTTATGGGCTGTTGGCAGCCTGCCTAAGCTGCTTCTGCGGTGAGGGCGGGCCATCACGTTTCGACCAGGCGATAGGCGCAGGATGCTCCCCTTGTGGGGGCTTTCCCTAGGCGGTGAATAGCCAACTAAAAACTGGTATGGACAAGGGGAATTTGATTATTTAATTAAAAAAAAGCATTGTGATGGTCCTTACAGATGCTGATGTAATGTGATTTCTACCGAATGCTCTGAATGTCAAAGTGAATAAATTCAACCAAGTGCAGGTAAATGGCAAGAGTAACTATGACTCTCTTAAGGTATCCAAATGCCTCATCATCTAATTAGTGATGCACATGAATGGATTAATGAGATTACCACTATCCCTATCTACTATCTAGCGAAACCATAGCCAAGGGAATGGGCTTGGCAGAATCAGCGGGGAAAGAAGACCCGGTTGAGCTTGACTCTAGTTCGACTTTGTGAAATGACTTAAGAGGTGTAGAATAAGTGGGAGCCATTTCAGCACAAGTGAAATACCACTACTTTTAATGTTATTTTACTTATTTTGTGAGGCAGAGATGGGGCAATTCCCCTATTTTTGGCCTTAAGCTACGCTCCGACGCGTCAATCTAGGCGAAAGACATTGTCAGGTGGGGAGTTTGGATGGGGTGGCACATCTGTTAAAAGATAACAAAGTTGTCCTAAGATGAACTCAATGAGAACAAAAATCTTGTGTGGAACAAAAGGGTAAAAGCTCATTTGGTTTTGATTTTTAGTACGAATACAAACTGTGAAAGCGTGGCCTATCAATAAATTAGAATTTCAAAATTTGAAGCTAGAGGTGTCAAAAAAGTTACCACAAGGATAACTGGCTTGTGGTAGCCAAGTGTTCATAACAACATTGCTTTTTGATCCTTTGATGTCAGCTCTTCCTATCATTGTGAATCAAAATTCACCAAGTGTTGGATTGTTCACCCACTAATAGGGAACGTGAGCTGGGTTTAGACCATCATGAGACATGTTAGTTTTACCCTACTGATGATCTGCACCAAGATAATAATTCAACTTAGTACGAGAGGAACTGTTGATTCACACATTTGGTCATCACGCTTGGTTGAAAAGCCAGTGGCGCAAAGCTACCATGTGTCAAATTATGACTGAACACCTCTAAGTCAAAATCCATGCTAGATGCAACACATCTCTCTCTTCGACTGCATTGTGACCTATAATAGGGGCACTTTTGTCTCCCCAGGGTCCCGTGTCATTGGCAACCTCTATTTGGTGTAACAACCCATTTGAAGCAACCTTGTATAACAATTTAAAGCGATTGATGAGAAGAATCCTTTGCAGATGACTTAAATAAGTAACAGGGTATTGTAAGTGGCAGAGTGGCCTTGCTGTCATGATCCACTAAGATTCAACCCTCTGTTGCCCCGATTCATACAAGCTCAGGTCATTCTATGGTGGGGTTCACGGGGAGATGCATCCGTAAAAGTACGAGCAGCGTGTGGTTGAGAGCACTATCATTGGGTGTTTTTTTGAATTCGCACCTCAAACATTTTTGACAATGTTTCAAGTCGCCCTGTACCAATGTTGTTGTGTAGAATAATTCCAACTTAGAGAGGAATTTTTGAGCGGGATTTCAAAAGTAATATGGGTTGTTGCATATTTTGGGTGGGGTTTCCTATACCGATGTCGTCGCATGGAGAAACTCGCACTTGGCCAATTTTTTGACAAATGTAGTAGTTTTTGGGTGGGGTTTCCTACACCGATGTCAATGCATGAAGAAATTTGCACTTAGACAGACTTTAGATAATATTTCGAGCGGGGTTCCCTATACCAGCATCATCGCAATTCCACTTGGGAGAGGTGGGGCGGTGGAAGGAGGCGGGCACAGGCTTTTCCCAAAACAATAGGGAGTGTTGAGTATTTTAGGTGGGGTTTCCTATACCAATGTCATCACGTACAAAAATTCCCACTTGCATAGATTTTTGATAATACTTTTAGTGTGATTTACAAAACAATATGCGGTGCTGCATATTTTAGGTGGGGTTCCTTGTACCGATGTCTTCGTGATGCGACTTGGGGGATTCCAACAATATGCAAGTGTTGCATATTTTAGTTGGGGTTTCCTATACCAGTGTAATTGTGTATAGAAACTCACACTTCAATAGATTATTTATAGTATTTTGAGTGGGGTTTCCTACACCAACGTTGCTTTAATGCAACTCGGGCTCCTAATGCAATTTGGGGGGTTCCAAAACAACATGTAGTGTTGCATGTTTTAGTTGTGGTTTCTTATACTAGTGGTCATTGCGCAGAGAAATTCATGCTTGAGATGAATTTTTGACAATACTTTGAGTGGGGTTTCCTATACCAACGTCGTCGTAATGCCACTCCGAGTTGCATCGGATTTCCTATACCAGTGTCATCACACAGAGAAATTCACACTTGGATTTTTGACAATATTCCAAGTGGGGTTTCCTATACCATCATCATCGCAATGCCACTCAGGCTCCTAATGCAACTTGGGGGATTCTATGCAAGTGTTGCATATTTTTGTTGGGGTTTCTTATACCAGTGTCATCATGTAGAGAAATTCACACCTGGATGGATTTTTGACAGTATATCGAGTGGGGTTTCCTATACCAATGTCGTCACAATGCCCACTCAGGGTCGCAATGCAACTCATCCAAAATAACATGCAGTGTTGCATATTTTAGATGGGGTTTCTTATACCAGTGTCATCGCACAGAGAAATTCACACTTAAAATGGATTTTTGACAATATTTCAAGTGGGGTTTCCTATGCCAACGTTGTTGCAATGCAACTTAAAGGGGGGAGGTAGGGCAGGGGCTTTCCAAAATAATAGGTAGCGCTTAATATTTGAGGTGGGGTTTCCTATACCCAATGTCATCACATAGAGAAATTCCCACTTAGACAAATATTTGATAATAATTTTTGGGAGTTAGACACCATGCCACTTGGGGAGTTGCTCCCAATGCAACTCAGGGAGTTGATCCCAATGAAACTCGGATTCACGAAGTGACTTATGCTCATAATGCAACTCGGGGAGGTGATCCCAATGCAACTCGGGCTCGCAATCTGACTCAGGGAATTTCTACCACTCAGGGATTTGCTCCCAATGTAAATCAGATTCATGATGCAACTTGAGGTCACAATACAACTCGAGCTCGTAATGCAATTTGGGGAGTTGTTCCCAATGCAACCCAGGGTCATAGTGTAACTCAGGGAGTTGTGCCCAATGCAACCTAGGGTCGTAATGCAAGTCAAGAAGTTGACCCCAATGCAAATCAGATTCACAATGCAATTTGGGGTCTCAATGTAGTGCAGGCTCCCAACTCTACTCGGGGAGTTGCTCCCAATTGAACTCAGATTCACAAAGTGACTTATGCTCGCAATACAGCTCAGGGAGGTGATCCCAATGCAACGCAGATTCATGATCCAACTTGGGCTCGCAATGTGACTTGGGGAATTTCTGTCAACTTGAGGAATTGCTCCCAACGTAAATCGCATTCATGGTGAAACATGAGGTCATAATACAACTAAGGCTTCCAATACAACTCAAGCTCCCTATGCAAGTCGGGCTCACAATGCAATTTGGGGAGTTATTCCCAATGCAACTTGGGGTCATAGTACAACTCGAGGTTGCAATGCAAGTCGAGAAGTTGATCCTAATGTAAATTGGATTCACAATGCAACTTGGGGTCTCAATGTAGTGTAGCCTCATAACTCTACTCAAGGAGTTACTCCCATTGCAACTGCCATTCATGATGCAACTCTAGGAGTTGATCCCAATGCAAAATAGATTCACAAGGTAACTCAGGGAGTTGTTCCCAATGCAATTCAGATTCATGATGCAACTCAGGTTCACAATGTAACTCAACCTCATGATGCAACTCAGGGAGTTTCCCCCAATTCAACTCTGGGTCGCCATGCAACTCATCTCCCACAACACAACCCATCTCGTGAAATGCAAATCAAATAATGTAGCTCGATCTAGGTTGTGCAAGACTGGGACTTCCCGAGAGGTCACCCATCCCAATACTACCCCAGCCCAAGTGTGTTTAACTGTGAATCTCTGATGGGATCTGGTGCACTAACACTGGTATGATCGCACCCAATATTTACTTTATGACATTACTCTACTTGTAGGAGACACTTGGAGGACATCAAACAGAGCCAATTTGTTGCACGAGACTCGTTTGGCCTCACTTATGTGTGAGTTTCAACACACTACTCTATTGGTTCAATATGACACACAAGGGGATCCCAGGTTACGTCGATCGACTCATGCATCACAACTTGTCAACTCAACACAATGCATCTCGCACATCAAATTTCATCTCGTGTAGTGCAACTCATATTGTTCACCACACACTACATAGTGTGGGTTGCACAATGTGACTTTGCCTAGGTTGTGATGATGGCCCAATGCATCTCGACCCGAATCAACCCACCCAATGCATCTCATGAAGAGTAACTCATATAGCATTGCACAACATAGCTTGTGTAGCATGACCCATCTTAGACAGCGCAACTCTTGTAGCATGTCTCACGCATTGTTGCCCTCTAAATGCAAATCCACCTATGTTGTGGCGATCGCCTAACACAACTCGACTTGAGCTGAGTCGACCTGGGTTGAGTCAACCAGGCACAACTTAGACAATGTAACTCATCTCGAATAATGCAACCCACCTCATGCAATGTAGCTCACCCAATGCCGACCCAATTTGTGTCAATCACCTACAATAGACTGCTTGTGCAATGTAACTCATAGAATGTAGCTGTATAAGTGCAACTCATAACAACACATCTTGCACAACACAACTAATGTAGGACAACTCGTGCGATGCAACTCATCCCACCCAATGCAACTTGCATAGTGCAACTCACACATCATAGATTTCCCAACGCCTTGACATAAAGAAAAAGGGGGTGTAACACTCAGACTTCAATATGGCACACAGGGGGATATCATGCAACACAATTTGCATAGTATAGCTCACTCAGCATAGCACGCACAACATAGGTCAAGTTGGGTTGTGCCAACCCGATAGTGCCGCTCGCCCAATGTATAGCTTGACCCAATGTAGCTCGCATGACGTAACTCATCTTGCACAACACACCTCATCTCATGTAGCCCAAAAAGTGGATCCCAACTCACGCATCACATATGGTGAAGCTCAGCTCGAGCAGAGCATCTCGCGAAGCCCAGCTCATGCAATGCAAATCATTCTACACATTGTGTATCAACATCATAGCTTACCCAATGCAATTTGACTTGGTTGTGTGAATCGCTTAATGCAACACAACCTAACACAACTCATGTAGTGTAGCTTGTACAACGTATCTTGAGAAAAAAATACTCGTGCAACACCACTTGTGTATCTCATCTCACACAATGCAACTTGTATCGTGTAATGCAACTCATACCGTGCAGTGCAACTCGTATAGCACATTTTGTGAAACTCATCTTGCAAAGCATATCTCATGCAATGTAACTCGTATATCACGTCTTGTGAAACTCATCTTGTAAAGTGTAGCTCATGCGATGTAACTTGGGTATTACATCTCGTCTCGCATAGCGCAACTCATCTTGTGTAATGCAACCCATCTCGATTAATGCAACTCGTGCCATGAAGTGTAACTCACGTAGTGAAACTAGTGTAACACAACTCACGTGGTGCATCTTGACCCAAGTTACGCTGACCGACTAAGGCTTCTAATACAACTCGGGCTCTCAACGCAATTTGGGGAATTGTTCCCAATGCAAGCCAAGGTCATAGTGCAACTCAGGGAGTTGTTCCCATTGCAACTCGGGGTCATAATGCAACTCGAAAAGTTGACCCCAATGCAAATTAGATTCACAATGTAACTTGGGGTCTCAATGCAGTCTAAGCTCATAACTCTACTTGGGGAGTTGCTCCCAATGCCACTCTGAGAGTTTCTCCCAATGCAACTCAGGGAGTTGATCCTAATGCAACTCAAATTTGTGAAGTGACTTATGCTTCCAATACAGCTTGGGGAGGTGATCCCAATGCAATGCAGATTCATGATGCAACTCAGGCTCACAATGCGACTCAAGGAGTTTCTACCACTCGGGGAATTGCTCCCAATGTAAATCGGATTCATGATGCAACTCGAGGTCACAATACAACTAAGGCTTCCAATACAACTCAGGCTCGCAATGCAATTTGTGAAGTTGTTCCCAATGCAACCTGGGGTCATAGTGCAACTCAGGGAGTTGTTCCCAATGCAACTTGGGGTCACAATGCAAGTTAGGGAGTTAATCCCAATGCAAATCAGATTCACAATGCAACTCGAGGTCATAATGCAAGTTAAGAAGTTGATCCCAATGCAAATCAGATTCACAATGCAACTTGGGGGCTTAATGTAGTGCAGCATTGCAACTCTACTTGAGGAGTTGCTCCTAATGCAACTACCATTCACGATGCATGTGCGAGGGCAACACAGACCACCTAATGTCTTGATAAAATAGGGAAAAAGGGTGCAACACTAGGACTTCTCGGGAGGTCACCCATCCCAGTACTACCCCAGCCCAAGCGCACTTAACTACGGAGTTCTGATGGGATCCGATGCACTAACACTGGTATGATCATACCCGATATTTACTTTATCACACTACTCTACTTTTAGGAGACACGTGGAAGGCATTAGACAAACCCAATTTGTTACACGAGGCTCATTTGGCCTCACTTATGTGTGAGTTTCAACACACTACTCTATGGGTTATCTATGTCTATGTCCTCCCAATTAAACTTTGGGCCACCATGCAACTCGGGTATTACATCTCGTCTCGCATAGCGCAACTCATCCTGTGCAATGCAACCCATCTCACTTAATGCAACTCATGCCATGAAGTGTAACTCGCGTAGCACAGCTAGTGCAACACAACTCATGCAGTGCATCTTGACCCACATTATGTCGATCGACTAAGGCTTCCAATACAACTCAAGCTCACAATGTAATTTGGGGAGTTGTTCCCAATGCAACCCGAGGTCATAGTGCAACTTGGGGAGTTTCTCCCAATGCAACTCGGGGTCATAATGCAACTCAGGAAGTTGATCCCAACGCAAATCGGATTGACAATGCAACTTGGGGTGTCAATGTAGTGCAGGCTCGCAACTCTACTTGGGGAGTTGCTCCCAATGCCACTCCAGGAGTTTCTCCTAATGAAACTTAGGGAGTTGATCCCAATGTAACTCAGATTCATGAAGTGACTTATGCTCACAATACAGCTCAGGGAGGTGATTTTAATGCAACACAGATTCACGATGCAACTCGGGCTCACAATGTAACTCATGGAATTTTTGCCACTCAGGGAATCACTCTCATTGTAAATTAGATTCACGATCCAACTCGAGGTCAAAATACAACTAAGGCTTCCAATACAACTTGGGCTACCTGTGCAACTTGGGCTCACAATGCAATTTGGGGAGTTGTTCCCAATGTAACCTGGGGTTGTGGTGCAACTTGGGGAGTTGTTCCCAATGCAACCCGAGGTTGCAAACCAAGTTGAGAAGTTGATCCCAATGCAAATTATATTCACAATGCAACCTAGGGTCTTAATGCAAGTCACAAATTTGATCCCAATGCAAATCAGATTCACATTACAACTTGGGGTCTAAATGCAGTGCAGCCTTGTGACTCTACTCGAGGAGTTGTTCCCAATGCAACTACCATTTGTGATGCAACTCTAGGTTTGAACTCATAATGCAACTCAGGGAGTTGATCCCAATGCAAAATAGATTCACAAGGCAACTCATGGAATTGTTCCCAATGAAATTTAGATTCACGATGCAACTCGGATTCATAATGTAGCTCGAGCTCATGATGCAACTCATGGAGTTGCTGACAATGCAACTCAGGGAGTTTCCCCCAATTCAACTCTGGGTCGCCATGCAACTCATCTCCCATAGTGCAACCCATCTCATGAAGTTCAACTCGCATAATGCAGCTTCATGGACTTGATAATTATGGGCGGTGAAGGAAGGAAGGAAGATGGACTTGATAATTATGGGAATCATTACGAGGAGCATGACATGGATTCCAACTCAAGCAATCAAGCAATGCAACCCATGCAGGCTGACATGGTATTACATATTGTCTCACATATCTCAACTCATCCTGTGTAATACAACCCATCTCACTTAATGTAACTCGTGCCATGAAGTGTAACTCGCGTAGCGCAACTAATGCAACACAACTCATGAGACACATATTGACCCAAGTTGCACCGACTACCCAAGGCTTCCAATACAACTCGAGCTCGCAATGCAACTTGGGGAGTTGTTCCCAACGCAACTCGGGGTCATAGTGTAACTCAGAGAGTTGCTCCCAATGCAACTCGGGGTCATAATGATAGTCAAGAAGTTGACCCCAATGCAAATTGAATTCGCAATGCAACTTGGGGTCTCATTGTAGTGCAAGCTCCCAACTCTACTCGGGGAGTTGGTCCCAATGCCACTTGGGGAGTTGTTCCCAATGCAACTCAGGGAGTTGATCCCAATGCAACTCAAATTCATGAAGCAACTTATGCTCACAATATAGCTCGAGGAAGTGATCCCAAGGCAATGCAGATTCACGATGCAACTCGGGCTCGCAATGTGACTCAAGGAATTTTTGCCACTCAAGGAATTGCTTTGAATGTAAATCAGATTCACGATGCAACTCGAGGTCACAATACAACAAAGGCTTCCACTATAACTCAGGTTCCCTATGTAACTCAGGCTCACAATGCAATTTGGGGAGTTGTTCCCAATACAACTCGGGGTCATAGTACAACTCGAGGAGTTATTCCCAATGCAACCCAGGGTCACAATGCAAGTTTGGAAGTTCATCCCAATGCAAATCAGATTCACAATGCAACCCGAGTTCACAATGCAAGTCAGGAAGTTGACCCCAATGCAAATTAGATTCACAATGCAGCTTGGGGTCTCAATGTAATGTAGCCTCACAACTCTACTCGAGGAATTGCTCCCAATGCAACTCTCATTCATAATGCAACTCTGGGTTCTAACTCATGATGCAACTCAAGGAGTTGATCCCAATGCAAAATAGATTCATAAGGCAACTCGAGGCTATAATGCACCTCAAGGAGTTGATCCCAATGCAAAATAGATTCATAAGGCAACTCGAGGCTGCAATGCAACTCGGGGAGTTGTTCCCAATGCAACTTAGGGAATTGTTCCCAATGCAATTCAGATTCACGATGCAACTCGAGTTCACAATGTAACTCGATCTCACAATGCAACTCGTGGAATTTCTCACAATGCAACTTGGGGAGTTCCTCCCAATTCAACTCTAGGTCACCATGCAACTCATCTCCCACAGTATAACCCATCTCCTGAAGTGCAACTTGCATAATGCAACTCGATATGGGTTGCACTGACCCTGATAGCGTCTATCATCTAATACAGCTCGATACGATGTAGTTCATGTAGCGAAGCTCATCTCGCATAGCACACTTAAATCTCACGTAGTGCACCTCATGAATCTCATCTCGTGCATCACATTTGGTGAAGCTCTACCCATGCAATGCCTCTCATGAAGCCCAACATATGTAGCACAAATCATCTTGCATAGTGAAGCACATGCAGCCCACATCCACACATTAGAGTATGTGCAAGGGGAACAAAGACCACCCAATGTCTTGATAAAATGGGGAAAAAGGGTGCAACACTAGGAGCACAATGCACCTCATGAATCTAAACTTGTGCTTTGCATCTAGCAAAGCTCTACCCATGTAATGCCTCTCACAAAGCCCTGCTTATGCAGCACAAATCGTGTCACATAGTGCATCACGCGCAACACACATCCACATCATTAGAGTATGTGCGAGGGGAACACAAACCGCATAGTGTCTTGGTAAAATGGGGAAAAAGGGTGCAATACTGGGACTTCTCGGGAGGTCAACCATCCCATTACTACCCCAGCCCAAGCATGTTTAACTGCAGAGTTTTGATGCGATCCGATGCACTAATGCTGGTATGATCACACCTGATATTTACTTTATCATGCTACACTACTTTTAGGAGACACGTGGAAGACATCAGACATACCCAATTTGTTGCATGAGACTTGTTTGGCCTCACTTATCTCATGCAATGCAACTCGTATAGCACATCTTGTGAAGCTCATCTTGCAAAGCATAGCTCATGTGATGCAATTCGGGTATTACATATTATCTCGCATAGCTTAACTCATCCTATGCAATGCAACCCATCTCACTTAATGCAACATGTGCCATGAAATGTAACTCATGTAGCTCAGCTAATTCAACACAACTCATGCAATGCATATTGACCCAGGTTACACCGACTGACTAAGGCTTCCAATACAACTCGGGCTCGCAATGCAACTTGGGGAGTTGTTCCCAATGCAACTCGGGGTCATAGTGTAACTCGGGGAGTTACTCCCAATGCAACTTGGGGTCGTAATGCAAGTCAAGAAGTTGACCCCAATGCAAATCAAAATTGCAATGCAACATGGGGTCTCAATGTAGTGTAGGATCCCAACTCTACTCGGGGAGTTGCTCCCAATGCCACTTGGGGAGTTGTTCCCAATGTAACTTAAGGAGTTGATCCCAATGCAACTCATACTCATGAAGTGACTTATGCTCGCAATATAGCTCAAGGAGGTGATCCCAATGCAACACAAATTCATGATGCAACTCAGGCTCGCAATGCGACTCAAGGAATTTTTGCCACTCGAGGAATTGCTCCCAATGTAAATCAGATTCATGATGCAACTCAAGGTCACAATATAACTAAGGCTTCCACTATAACTCAGGCTCCCTATGCAACTCAAGCTCGTAATGCAATTTGGGGAGTTGTTCCCAATGCAACCTGGGTTCGTAGTGCAACTCGAGGAGTTGTTCGCAATGCAACCAAAGGTCGCAATGCAAGTCAAGAAGTTGATCCCAATGCAAATCAGATTCACAATGCAACTTGGGGTCGTAATGCAATTTAGGAAGTTGACCCCAATGCAAATTAGATTCACAATGCAACTTGGGGTCTCAATGTAGCGTAGCCTCATAACTCTACTCAAGGAGTTGCCCCTAATGCAACTGCCATTCACGATGGAACTCTGGGTTTAAACTCATAATGCAACTCAGGGAGTTTGATCCCAATGTAAAACATATTCATAAGGCAACTTAGGGCTGTAATGCAACTCAGGGAGTTATTCCTAATGCAACTCAGGGAATTGTTCCCAATGCAATTCAGATTCATGATGCAACTCAAGTTCACAATGTAACTCAAGCTCAAAATGCAACTCGTGGAGTTGCTCATAATGCAACTGGGGGAGTTCCTCCTAATTCAACTCTGGGTCGCCATGCAACTCATCTCCCACAGTGCAACCCATCTCGTGAAGTGCAACTCGCATAATGCAGCTTGATTTCAGTTGTGCTGACCCCTATAGCATCGATCATCTAATATAGCTTGATATGATGTAGTTTATGTATAAAAGCTCATCTCGCATATCACACTTAATCTCGTGCAGCGCACCTCATGAATCTCAGTGCGTGCATCACATCTGGCAAAGCTCTACCCATGTAATGCCTATCGTGAAGCCCAACTTATGTAACACAAATCATCTCGCATAATGAAATGCGTGCATCACACATCCACACATCAGAGTATGTGTGAGGGGAACACAGACCACCCAATGTCTTGATAAAATGGGGAAAAAGGGTGCAACACTAGGAGCACAGTGCACCTCATGAATCTCAGCTCGTGCTTCCCATCTGGCAAAGCTCGACCCATGTAATGCCTCTCATGAAGCCCAGCTTATGCAGCACAAATCATGTCACATAGTGCAATGCTCACAACACACATCCACATCATCAAAGTATGTGCGAGGGAAACACAGACTGCCCAATGTCTTGATAAAATGTGGAAAAAGGGCGCAACATTGGGACTTCCAGAGTTCTTATGGGATCTAGTGCACTAACGCTGGTATGATTGCACTGATATGTACTTTATCAAGCTACTCTACTTATATGAGAAACATGGAAGACATCAGACATACCAAATTTGTTTCATGAGACTCATTTGGCCTCACTTATGTGTGAGTTTCAACACACTACTCTGTTGGTTCAATATGGCACACAATGCAACTCTACTACCCCATCGGGACTTATGTAGTAAAAAGGGTGCAACACCAGGACTTCTCGAGAGGTCACCCATCCCAGTACTACCCCAGCTGAAGCACGCTTAAATATGGAGTTCTGATGGGATCTGGTGCACTAACACTGGTATGATTGCATCCGCCTAATGTCTTGATAAAAGGGGGGAAAAGTGTGGAACACTGAGACTTCCCGAGAGGTCACCCATCCTAGTATTACCCCAACCCAAGCCCACTTATCTATGGAGTTTTGATGGGATCCAATGCACTAGCGCTAGTATGATCACACCTGATATTTACTTTATCGTATTACTCTACTTGTAGGAGACACGTGGAAGACATCAGAGAGACCCAATTTGTTGCACGAGGCTCATTTAGCCTCACTTATGTGTGAGTTTCAACACACTACTATGTTGGTTCAACATGGCACACAAGGGGATTCCATTGTAACTCTCACACTGTCTCTGACTTAGTGAAGCCCATCGTGTGCAGTGTAACTCACGTGGTGCATCTCACACATTGTAACTCACCCAATGTAGCATGATCCAGGGTGTGTCGATTGCCTAACTCAACTCAAATCAGTGTATCTCGTGCTATGCAACTCATCTCATGCCACACAACTCGTGCATTACAACTCGACCTGGGTTATGCTAACCCAGGGTGTGCAGCGTGACCTCATGCAATTTGCTTCTCACAACGTAACTCATAAACAAAAAGAGGTTCCCGTACCCTTCATGCTTGTCTATTTATTTCTCTCCCCCACACACCCGAAACCCTCCCACCGTCCCCTCACCTGCCATCGGAGTATGTGCGAGGGGAACACAAACTGCGAGATGTCTTTATAAAATGGGGAAAAAAAAGGGTGCAACACCGAGACTTCTCGGGAGGTCACCCATCTCAGTACTACCCCAGCCCAAGCACACTTAACTACGGAGTTCTAATGGGATCTGGTGTACTAACACTGGTATGATCACACTTGATATTTAATTTATCACATTACTCTACTTGTAGGAGACATAAAGAAGACATCAGAGAGACGTAATTGATTGCATGGGACTCGTTTGGCCTCACTTATGTGTGAGTTTCAACACACTACTTTGTTGGCTCAATATGGCGCACAAGGGGATCCCATCATAAGTGAGTTTCAACACACTACTCTGTCAGTTCAATATGGCACACAAGGGGATCCCATTGTAACTCATGCACTGTGTTTGACTTAGTGAAACCCATCACATGCAATGTAACTACCATTCACGATGTAACTCTGGGTTCAAACTCGTAATGCAACTCAGGGAGTTTGATCCCAATGTAAAACATATTCATAAGGCAACTCGGGGCTGTAATGCAACTCGAGGAGTTATTCCCAATGCAACTCGGGGAATTGTTCCCAATGTAATTTAGATTCACAATGCAACTTGGGTTCACAATGTAACTCGAGCTCACGATGCAACTCATGGAGTTACTCATAATGCAACTTAGGGTGTTCCTCCCAATTCAACTCTGGGTCACCATGCAACTCATCTCCCACAGTGTAACCCATCTCGTGAAGTGCAACTCACATAATGTAGCTCGACCTCAGTTGTGTTGACCCCAATAGTGTTGATCATCTAATACAGCTCGATACGATGTAGTTCATGTAGCGAAGCTCATCTCACATATCACACTTAATCTCATGCAGTGCACCTCATAAATCTCAACTTGTACATCGCATTTGGCAAAGCTCTACCCATGTAACGCCTCTTGTGAAGCCCAACTTATGTAGCACAAATCATCAACACACTACTCGGTCGATTCAATATGGAACACAAGCAGATCCCATCGTAACTCGTGCACTGTGTTTGACTTAGCGAAACCCATCGCATGCAATGCAACTCACATGTTACATCTCACACAGTGTAACTCGCCCAATGTAGCACGATCCAAGTTGTGTCAATTGCCTAACTCAACTCAAGTCAGTGCATCACATGTAGTATAACTCATCTCATGCTACACGACTTGTGCATTACAACTTGACCTGGGTTATGCTAACCCAGGGTGTGCAGCTCGACCTCGTGCAATTCATCTCTCACAATGTAACTCATCTCGTGGCAGTAAGTGCATGCAGTGGATCCAGTGTAACCTAGTTAATCTTGCATAGCACACCCTGCCCAATGCCAACATAGGGTTCATCGATTCCCTAACACATCTCAACCTGGTGCAGCGAGCGCAATATAAGTCGTATAAGGTAGCTAGAGAGGCACATGCCACATGCTGCATCTGGCTCAACATTGATGTCGTGCAGCACAAGCAAGGTAATGCATCCTATGTAATGTAACTTGCACAGTGCATCTCATGCAACACATATAATCCAATGTAGCATGAGCCTCAATTCATAAATATATAAGGTAGGGCCTCCAATACGGCACTGTGCGGGTTGGGTCGACCTTGTAACGCAACTCAACACAATGCATCTCACACATCAGAATTCATCTCGTGTAGTGCAATGCATATTACTCACCACACTCTACGTAGTGTGGCTTGCACAATGCGACTTCACCTAGGTTGTGATGATGGCCCAATGCATCCTGACCCAAAGCAACCCACCCAACGTATCTCGTGCAGGGGAACCCACGTGGCAATGCACAACATAGCTCATGTAGCATGTCTCACACATCATTGCTCTCTCAATGTGAATCCACTTACATCATGGGGATCACCTAACACAACTCAACCTAAGCTGAGTTAACTTGGGCTAAGTTAGGCGGGCATAACTCACATAATGTAACTCATCTTGAACAATGCAACCCACCTCGTGCAGTACAGCTCACCCAATGCCTACCCAGGTTGTGTCGACCACCTAAGGCATACCACTCGTGCAATGTAACTCATAGAATGGAACCCTAAAAGCACAACACACGGCAACACATCTTGCATAATGCAACCCATGCATGCCAACTCATGCAACGCAGCTCATCCTCACTCGGTGTAACTTACATAGTGCAACTCACACACCGCATCCTGCTCAACACTCACACAGGGCAGCTCATCATGTGTAATGCAACTTGCACAGTGCATCTCCTACAACATAGATCACCCAATGCAACATGACCCTCAACTCATAAATATATAAGGTAGGGCCTCTAATATGGCTCGATGGGGGTTGGGTCAACTGTGTAATGCAACTCAACACAATGCATCTCGCACATCAGAACTCATCTCGTGTGGTGCAACTTGATATATTTTGGTTGCGAAAGAAATAGTAAATGGATGAAGGAAACCATGTTTCCTCTGGGATGAAAGATCAAATGTTGGGTGGAACTTTATTTTTGCCTTGTGTTTATGTATTGCAGTTTGAACTTGAGTGCAATCCCGGCTCGAGTTGGACATCCATCCTGAGTTGGACTGCCAGTGCGAGTTGGATTGCCAGCCTGGGTTGGGTTGGCAGCTCGAGTTGAAAAAATGAGCTCAATTTTAATGGGATCCTTATTAGAATCGTGACATGGATTTTAACTTATAACTACTATGGGGGAAGGGTGTTCTTTGAATGCTTTTACGAGAAAACATGGGAAACATTTTATTCCCCTCTTTACCAGCAAGCAATTCGGTATACTCTAGTTGCGAAAAATAATAATAAATGGATTGATGAAACTTAATTCTTTACCTTGGATTTCCGTATTGCGAATTGAATTGGAGTTGGACTATTGCCAGCCCAAGCTGGGTTGACAGCCTGAGCTGGGTTGCTAGCCCAGGTTGGGTTGGCAACCCAAGTTGGGTTGGAAGCCCGAGCTTGGTTGGCAGCCCGAGCTGGGTTGCCAACTTGAGCTTAAAAAATGAACTCGATAATCATGGAATCCTTATGAGGATCATGACATGGATTTTAACTTATAAAAACTATGGCGAAAGGGTGTTCTTTGAATGCCTTTTTGGGGAAAGAAGCGAAAACATGGGAAACGTTTTGTTCCACCCTTTACCTGCAAACAATTCAGTATACTTCGGTTGCAAAAATAAACAAAAAAATGGACGTGAATGTAAGATCAATTGTTGCATGGGAATTAATTTTTTGAGATAGATTTTTGTGCTACGATTGGAGGAGGAGTTGCACTCCCAATCAGAATTCTACAAATTCGAGTCAGATGGCCGACATGAGCGAGGCAGGGAACTAGAGCAAGAAAAATGAACTTGATAACTAATGGGATGGTTATGAGAATGATGACATGGATTTTAACTTATAACTACTATGGGGGGAGGGTGGGAAAGTAAGTGGGAAATCCTTATGAGGAGCATGACATCGATTTAAACTTATAACTACTATGAAGGGGAGCAAGCAAGCAAACACCACTATGGAGGGAGGGCGGGGAAGGAAGCAAGGAAGATGGACTTGATAATTATGGGAATCCTTACGAGGAGCATGACATGGATTCTAACTCAAGCAAGCCAGCAAGCCCATGTTTACTTGTGTTTTCTATTGGGGGGTGGTTATTTGAACTCGTGTTTGGATTCCCACCCCGAGTTGGGCTTCCAACCTGGCTTGGGCTTCCAAGCCAGGTTGGGCTTCCATCTCGGGTTGGGATTCCCACCCCTATTGAGATTCCAACCCGAGTTGGGCTTCAGCTTTTGATTTTTGCTTGGGATAAAAAACGAGCTTGAAAATAAAGTGGGATCCTTATGAGAATCATCCCGTCGGGTGGCCGACATGAGCGGGGCAGGGAAAAATGAAAAATGAACTTGATAACCAATGGGATGGTTATGAGAATGATGACATGGATTTTAACTTATAACTACTATGGGGGGAGGTTGGGCAAGCAAGTAAGGAGGGAAAATAAAGTTGATAAACAAGGGACCCGTATGAGAACCATGGAATGTATTTTAACTTTTAACCACTATAAGGGGAGGGCAGGGAAAGAACCAAGGAAGATGGACACTTGATAATGATGGGAATCCTTACAAGGAACATGACATGGATTTGAACATATAACCACTATGAAGGGGAGAAAACAAGCAAGCAAACACCACTATGGAGGGAGGGCAAGCAAGCAAGCAATTAATTTGGGGGAGGGGTTATTTGGCTATTTGGGGGAGGAAGCAAGCAATTAATTTGAGGGAGGGGTTATTTTCACTCGTTGGGCTTCCAACCCAGGTTGAACTTCCAACCCAGGTTGGGATTCCATCCTGGGCTGGGAATCCCAACGAAGCAAGCAATTAATTTGGGGGAGGGGTTATTTGCACTCGTTGGGCTTCCAACCCGAGTTGAACTTCCAACCTAGGTTGGGATTCCATCCCGTGTTGGGATTCCCATCCTGGGTTGGGATTCCCAGCTCGGGTTGGGATTCCCAGCCCGAGTTGGGCTTGGGCTTCTGGTTTTTGCCTTTGGTAAAAAATGAGCTTGAAAATAAAATGGGATTATTATGGGAATCATCCCGTGGATTTTAACTTATAACTACTATAGGGGGAGGGTTTTCTTCGAATGCCCTTGTGGGAAAGCAATTGAAAACATGGGAAATATATTGTTCGCCCCTTACCCGCAAACAATTCTGGATGCTCGAGCTTGGAAAGAAATGAGAAATGGAAAGAAGGTAACCATGTTTCCTCTTTAAATGTGAGATCGATTATTGCGTGGAACTTTACTTTTTGCCACGGATTTCTAAATTTTGGATGGAACCCGAGTTAGATTTCCAGCCTGAGTTGGACTGCCATCCCGAGTGGGGCTTCCAACCCCAGTTTGGTTGCGAAAGAAATAGTGAACTAATGGGGGAAACCATTTTTCCTCTTTCATGCGAGATAAAATGTTGGGTGGAAGCACGTTTTTGCTTATAATTTTTGTATTGTGTTTGCAACTCGAGTTGCACAGCCAACCCAAGATCTGAGTTTTTCCTGGCATAAAAAATGAGCTTGAAAATAAAATGGGATCCTTACAAGAATCACCCCGTGGATTTTAACTTATTACTACTATGGGGGGAGGGTGTTCTTCGAATGCCCTTGCAGGAAAGCAAGTGAAAACATGGGAGAGATATTGTTCCCCCCTTTTACCCGCAAACAATTCCAGATGCTTGAGCTTGGAAAGAAATGAGAAATGGATGAAGGAAACCATGTTTCCTCTTTAAATGTGAGATCGACTATTGCATGGAACTTTATTTTTGCCATGGATTTCTAAATTCTGGATGGAACCCGACTTGGATTGCCATCTCGAGCGGGGCTTCTAGCCCCAGTTTGGTTGAAAAATAAATAGTGAACTCATGGGGGAAACCATTTTTCCTCTTTCATGAAAGATAGAATGTTGGGTGGAAACACATTTTTGCATCTGATTTTTGTATTACACTTAGAACTAGAGTTGCACAGCCAACCCAAATTTTGAGTTTTGTGCACCGTAAAAAACAAGCTTGAAAATCAAATGGGATCCTTATGAGAATCATCTCATGGATTTTAACTTATTACTACTATGGGGAGAGGGTGTTCTTCGAACGCCCTTGTAGGAAAGCAAAGTGAAAACACGGGAGAGATATTGTTCCCCCCTTTTACCCGTAAACAATTCTGAATACTCCAGTCAGGAAAGAAATGGAAACCATGTTTTATCTGTAATGTGAGATCGTTTATTGCGTGGGACTTTATTTTTACGTCGGATTTCTATACTATGGATGGAACTCATGCCAAATTTCTAGCATGAGTTGGACTGCCATCCAGAATTGGGCTTCCAGCCTCAAGCTTGGTTTCCAAAGAAATGGAAACTGAGTTTACTTTGTAATACGAGATCTATTACTACGTGGAACTTTATTTTTGCTTGGATTTCCTTATTGTGAATGGAACACGGTCTATATTTCCAACCTGAGTTGGACTGCCATCCTGATCTGGTTTGCAAAGGAAATAGTGAACGGATGGGGGAAACTATGTTTCCTCTGTGTTGATTTGCAAAACTCGAGCCTGAGCTTGGTCAGTGCTCTTGTTGTACTTGAAATAGTGAGCTTGATCAAATATGATGGGATCCTTATGAGAAATGTGGGATGGGTTTTAACTTATAACTACTATGAGGGGAGGGTGTTCTTCAAACCATGTTGGGAATGAAATACTGAAATACTGAAAGGATGAGGGAAACCATGTTTCCTTCTCCTTAAAGTGGGATCAAATAGCAGGTGGACCCCCATTTTTGCCTCGGATTTCCATATTGCCTCAATTCAATTTGAGCTTTGGCCTCAGGCCATTATTAGGGTTATCAATGCCCAGATCCCAGCTCACCCACCCAGTAACAGACTTGATTAAATGTATTTTGGCTTTTTTTATTGTTCCTAGAGTTCTTCTCCAAAACTACCGGATCTAGCCGCCCCTTGCCAGTTTGGTTTTATGCCTTTGCGTATGGTTCTAGGAGTGGACCTTCAGAATGTTGTCAAAGTTACCTTTTCAGTGTGATTAACACTTGAAAAATTGAGCTTGATCAATATAATGGGATCCTTATGAGAAACGTGGCATGGATTTTAACTTATAACTACTATGGGGGGAGGGTGTTCTTCGAATGCCCTTGCGGGAAAGTAAGTGAAAACACGAGAAAGATATTGTTCCCCCCTTGCCTGCAAAAAATTTTGGATGCTCAAGTTAGGAAATAAGTGGAAACAAAGTTTTCTCTGTAATGCGAGATCAAATGTTGTTTATACTCGCAGTTTTGCCTCAGATTTTGGCATATCTTGCTGCTGTTTGGTTCGGATCTCTTATTGCTCTATGAAGAGTGGCAGGCTAATGATCGGGACTTTTGATTCAATCTGAGCTTTGGCCTCAGGCCATTGTTAGGATTGTCGATGCTCGAATCCCAACTCACCCACCCAGTAATAGACTTTGATTACATGTATTTTTGACTTTTTCTGATTGTTCCTAGAGTTGTTCTTTAAAACTATTGGATCTAGCCGCCCCTTGCCACTGCGGTGTTCACCTTTGCTGATGGTTCCGAGAGTGGACCTTTGGAGTTGCCTATTCGGTGCCTATTCATGCATCTCGGGCCCTAGATGGGTGGATTTGCTGATTTGCACTTGAGAAAATGAGCTTGATCATATTTTTGCCTCAATTTTCCATATTGTGGTTGGTTGGTTCGGATCTCTTATTACTCTGTGAAGAGTGGTGGGCTGATGATCGGGCCTTTTGATGTTAGGATTATCGATGCCCAAATCCCAAATCACCCACCCAATAACAGACTTTGATTACATGTATTTTGGCTTTTTCTGATTGTTCCTGGAGTGCTCTGAAACTATTGGATCTAGCCGCCCCTTGCCACTACAGTTTTCACTTTTGTTGATGGTTCTGGGAGTGGACCTTCAGAGTTGCCTATTCAGTGCCTATTCGCGCATCTCGGGCCTTGGATGGGTGGATTTGCTGATTTGCACTCAAGAAAATGAGCTTGATCATATTTTCACTTCAGTTTTCCATATTGTAATTGATTGGTTTGGATCTCTTATTACTCTGCAAAGAGTGGTGGGCTGATGATCGAGACTTTTGATTCAATTTGAGCTTTGGCCTCAAGCCATTGTTAGGGTTTTCGATGTTCGAATCCCAACTCACCCACCTAGTAATAGACTTTGATTACATGTATTTTGGCTTTTTATGATTGTTCCTAGAGTTGTCCTCCAAAACTATTGGATCTAGCCGCCCCTTGCCACTGCGGTTTTCACTTTTGTTGATGGTTCCAGGAGTGGACCTTCAGAGTTGCCTATTCATGTATCTCAGGCCCTGGATGGGTGGATTTTCCAATTTGCACTTGATAAAATGAGCTTGATCATATTTTTGCCTCAGTTTTCCATATTGCGGTTGGTTGGTTCGGATCTCTTATTACTCTGCGAAGAGTGGCAGGCTGATGATCAGGACTTTCGATTCAATCTGAGCTTTGGCATCAGGCCATTATTAGGGTTGTAGGAGCATTTTTGCTCTTCTCGTGTTTGCAGTTGTTCTCAAAGATGATGTGGGCTAGAGTATACATTATTAGAATTTATGCCACTATCTTTGCTTTGGCACATTTGCTCCTTGTGTTGAACTCCTTGCGCTTGTGTGGGAATTTATGATGGAAGGTAGGATATGTCTCTTCTTCCACTACGATGGTTCATTTTGGAAGTTTTGCTCTAAAACTTGGCTTGTCGGTTGGTCTAGGTGTTAGTGTGAATGTTTCACATGTCTGATCGAATCACACATCTCATAGTGGCTTCCAAGTATATATGTCGGATCCGTGTGCACGTGCAAATAATGGGCTTGGAATTTGTCTTTTATAGTGGTGTTTTTCCCTTCAAGCTAAGGTTGACACCTTTGGACTGTTTGTGCCAATTAAAAGTGTGTAGGGGGCTTTCCTAGGTAAGGAAGTTCTTGAGGGGTCTTAAAATTGAGGTGGCCATGTGCACGGTGCACTTTGTCCTTGATTTCAATCGCGAGTTTGATCGCTTCGAGATGTAGGGCTCCATACGTGATGTTCTTTGTAGGTGCCTATAAACTAAAAACCTGGGGCTAGAGCGCGATAGCCTACTTGCAAATGTTACCTTTGCTTGGAGTCGAGGTGTTTGTACCGGTCGAGATTTGGCTTTTGTGGATGGCATGTGCCCTCTTTAGAAGTGCATAGGGGGCTTTCTTGGGAAGGATGTCCTTGAGCGGCTTTATAATTAAGGTGGTCACGTGCATGGTGCATACTGTCCATGGTTGCTTTATCGCGAGCAAGCTGGTTGAGTTGACGTAGGGTAAGCGGCTCCGTACGGGATGAGCTTCCCAGGGGTCCGTGAACTAAAGCTCTATACTTTTCTTGCTCTGACTTGTGCATCCCTCCCTTCTCATTTAATGGCACATTTTTACGTCGATATGTGCAAAGGAGGCATCGAGTGTTCCCTCACCCTCTTCCATCCCCGTTCACATGTCAAGCACAAGGATTTTACGTTTGATTTCAAGGAAAGAATGAATGCTTTTCTCCTAATTTCACACAGTAGTGGGTTTTGCTAGCGCTTGTCGGCATCATCTCACTTGTGGTTGGAAGCTACCTGGTCGATCCTTCTAGTAGTCATATGCTTATCTCAAAGATTAAGCCATGCATGTCTAAGTATGAACTATTTTAGACAGTGAAACTACGGATGGCTCATTAAAATAGTTATAGTTTCTTTGATGGTACCTTACTACTCGAATAACCATAGTAATTCTAGAGCTAATACATGCACCAAATCCCAACTCTTAGAAGGGATGCATTTATTAGATAAAAGGCTGGTGCGAGCTCACCCCCTATTCCAGTGATTCATGATTACTCGATGGATCACACGGCCATTATGTCGGTGACGCTTCATTCAAATTTCTGCCCTATCAACTTTCAATGGTAGGATAGAGGCCTACCATGGTGGTGATGGGTGATGAAGAATTAGGGTTTGATTCCAAAGAGGGAGCCTGAGAAATAGCTACCACATCCAAGGAAGGTAGCAGGCATGCAAATTACCCAATCCTGACACGAGGAGGTAGTGACAATAAATAACAATACTGGGCTCATCGAGTCTGGTAATTAGAATTAGTACAATCTAAATCCCTTAACAAGGATCAATTAGAGGGAAAGTCTGGTGCCAGTAGCTGCGGTAATTCCAGCTCCAATAGCATATATTTAAGTTGTAGTTAAAAAGCTCGTAGTTAGATCTTGGGTCGCAATGGTTGGTCTGCCCCCTCGGTGTGCACTGGCCCTTATGTCCCTTCTACCGACGGTGCATTCCAGGACTTAGTTGGCTGGGTCATAGTTCTAGCACCGTTACTTTGAAAAAATTAGAGTGCTCAAAGTAAGCCTATGCTCTGAATACATTAGCATGGAATAACGTGATAGGAGTCTGATCTTATTTTGTTGGCCTTCAGGACTGGAGTAATGATTAATAGGGACTGTCGAGGGCATTCGTATTTCATTGTCAGAGGTGAAATTATTGGATTTATGGAAGATGAACCACTACAAAAGCATTTGCCAAGGATGTTTTCATTAATCAAGAATGAAAGTTAGGGGCTTGAAGACGATCAAATGCCATCCTAGTCTCAACCATAAACGATGCCAACCAGGGATCGACGAATGTTTCTCTAAGGACTCCGCCAGCACCTTCTGAGAAATCAGAGTGTTTGTGTTCTGGGGGGAGTATGGTCGCAAGGCTAAAACTCAAAGGAATTGATGGAAGGGCACCACCAAGAGTGGATCCTATGGCTTAATTTGACTCAACACAGGGAAACTTACCAGGTCTACACATAATAAGGATTGACAGATTGAGAGCTCTTTCTTAATTCTACGAGTGGTGGTGCATGGGCATTCTTAGTTAGTGGAGTGATTTGTCTGGTTAATTTCATTAACGAACGAGACCTCAGCCTGCTAACTAGCTACGCGAAGGTTCCCCTTCGTGGCCAGCTTCTTAGAGGGACTATCGCCATTTAGGCCATGGAAGTTTGAGGCAATAACAAGTTTGTGTTGCCCTTAGATGTTCTGGGCCACACATGCACTACATTTATGTAACCAACAAGTTTTTCTCCCTGGTCTGAAAGGTTCAAGAAATCTTTCCAAATTGCATCATGATGGGGATAGACCATTGCAATTATTGATCTTCAATGAGGAATTCCTAGTAAGCATGAGTCATCAGCTTGCATTGACTACGTCCCTACCCTTTATACACACTGCCCATCCTTCCTATGGATTAAATGATCTGGTGAAGTGTTTGGATCACACTAACGATGGTGGTTTTTGTCAGTGACATCATGAGAAGTTCATTGAACCTTATCATTTAGAGGAAGGAGAAGTCGTAACAAGGTTATCGTAGCTAAACCTGCAGTAGGATCATTGTTGGTTTTGAGCCCATGAACTGTGTAGGGGAGGGGGTGAGCCTAATGTGGTTAGACTCGTTGCCTCCTCAAACCTCACTCTCACTGGCATTTGGACTGGGGGCCCTACTGCTTTGTCGTGCTTTGCTCCAGGCGGGTGTCACGACAGGGCTCGGGCCTCTACAAGTCGTTCACTTGTTGTTTTTGGTATATAATCCAAGGGCATGATTGAGTGCCATGCTCTATGTTGTGGTGATATGGATGGCCCTTTTTTAACTGTGACAAGTGTGTCTGATGACTTTGGTCCCTGGGTTGTCCTGCCCTATTGCATTTGGAAGGGGCCCCTTTGTTTCCCTTTGCAAGTTGATTCCTTGAAAAGCACCCATGGCCATCGCCAGATTTTTACCTCCGTGGTGAGTTCACGAGGCAGTTTCAACCCCCTTATTGCATTGCCAAGGATATAGTTGTGCTTCTTAAGAGTGTGATGGTGGTGTGTTTGGGAGTGCAGTCACATAGGTCGCGGGGCAGGACCTCTTGTCACCGTTCCCTCTCTCTTTGATGGCCTATATCCTTTTGGACATGGCAGGGCAGGGGACATCTCCCTTCTCTAGTGCCCACCCATGAGGTCTCATCCTCTAGACCATGGTGGCATTGTGGGATGGGTTTTTGTCACAAACACTTGAGACACTGCAGTGTAATTTGCACCAAGGATTTGGAAGAAATAGCCGTGTGACCTATGCATCATGTGCATGCTGGACCGTCGATGCCATGAGAATATGACTCTCAAAAATAGATATGTCAGCTCTTGCCATGATGAAGAATGTAGTGAAATTTAATACTTAGTGTGAATTGCAGAATCTCATGAATCATCGAGTCTTTAAATGCAAGTTGCACCCGAGGCCTCAGCCAAGGGCATGCCTGCTTGGGTGTCGCACTTCAAAATTGCTCTCCCCCTCAGTGCATAGGTAGGAGCAGTGGATATGGCCATCCATCCCCAAAGGGGGTGCAGTCGGCTCAAATGGGCACGAGGTCTGTCCCCTATGTCATGACGAGTGGTGGCCCATGTGGGTTGGCATTGGTTTGTGGCCAGCAGGTGCGGATATGTGTGGAACTTTATCTTGGAGTTGTTGGATTTTTGCCTAATGTGTAGGCCAAATGGCTACCTTTCGCATCCCCAAGTCAAGCGTGAACACCTGCTGAGTTTAAACATATCATTAAGTGAAGGAAAAGAAACTTATAAAGATTCCCCTAGTAACGGTGAGCGAACTGGGAAGAGCCCAGCATGAAAATTAGTGGCCATGCTTGTCAAATTGTAGTATATAGAAGCATCCTCAGTGATGGACCAGGCCCAAGTTCCCTAGAAGGGGGCACTGGAGAGGGTTAAAGCCCCGTTGGGCCTAGACCCTGTCGCACCATGAGGCACTATCGATGAGTCAGGTTGTTTGGGAATGCAGCCCTAATCGGGTGGTAAATTTTTTCAAAGGCTAAATACGGGCAAGAAATCGATAGAGAACAAGTACCATGAGGGAAAGATGAAAAGGACTTTGAAAAGAGAGTTAAAGAGTGCTTGAAATTGTTGGAAAGGAAGCAAATGGAGGCTGGCAATGTGCCCTGATTGGATGTGGAATGGCGTGAGCTGGTCCATCACTCAGCTCGGGAGGCATGCCAACATGGGTTGTTGTGGAGGCACAAGTGCATCCTTTGGGTCACTCAATAAACTTCCTTTGCGATAGTCAGGGAATGAAGCATGCACCTATGATGGGCCCTCAGGCACTTGTGCACTTGTGGTGTTGGCTAGCGGGCTTTCCATCTGACCCATCTTGAAACATGGACCAAGAGTCTAACATGTGTGCGAGTTGGTGGGTTGGGAAACCTGCGAGGTGCAAGGAAGCTGACTGGTGAGATCTCCTCTCAAGGGGTGCACTGTCGACCAACCCTGATCTTCTGTGAAGGGTTCAAGTGTGAGCACACCTATTGGGACTCAAAAGATGGTGAACTATGCTTGAGCAGGGCAAAGCTAGAGGAAACTCTGGTGGAGGCCTACAGTGATACTGACATGCAAATCATTCATCTGACTTGGGTATAGGGGCAAAAGACTAATCAAACCGTCTAGTAGCTAGTTTCCTCCAAAGTTTCCCTTAAGATAGTTGGAGCTCACATACGAGTTTTATCAGGTAAAGTAAATGATTAGAGGCATTGGGGGCGTAATGCCCTCAACCTATTCTCAAACTTTAAATAGGTAAGGCGGCGTGGCTACTCTGTTGAGCTGTGCCATGGAATCACAAGCTCCAAGTGGGCCATTTTTGGTGAGCAAAACTAGTGATGCGGGATGAACCAAAAATCAAGTTATGGTGCCAAATTGCATGCTAACCTAGATCCCACAAAGGGTGTTGGTTGATTAAGATAGTAGGATGGTGGTCATGGAAGTCAAAATCTGGTAAGGAGTGTGTAACAACTCACCTGCTAAATCAACTAGCCCCAAAAATGGATGGCACTGAAGTGCACAACCTATACTCAGCCATCGAGGCAAGTTCTAGGCTTTGATGAGTAGGAGGACGTGGGGGTTGTTGTAAAACCTTGGGTGTGAGCCTGGGTGAACCAGCCCCTAGTGCAGATCTTGGTGGTAGTAGCAAATATTCAAATGAGAACTTTGACGACTAAAGTGGGGAAAGGTTCCATGTGAACAACACTTGGACATGGGTTAGTTGATCCTAAGAGATGGGGAAGTCCTATTTCAAGGCTGCACTCTGTGCGATCATCGAAAGGGAATTAGGTTAATATTCCCCAAACTGAGACATGGCAGTGGACGGCAATGTTAGGAAATCCAAAGATGTCGGTGGGGGCCTTGGGAAGAGTTATCTTTTCTTTTTAACAGCCTGCCCACCCTAAAATCAGTTTAACTAGAGATAGGGTCCAGCAGCTGGAAGAGCACCACATGTCTTGCGGTGTCTAGTGCACCTTTGGTAGCCCTTGAAAATCTAGAGGACCGAGTACCATTCACACCTGATTGTACTCATAACCGCATCAGGTCTCCAAGGTGAACAACCTCTAGTTAATAGAACAATGTAGGTAAGGGAAGTTAGCAAAATGGATCCATGACTTTAGGAAAAGGATTGGCTCTGAGGGTTGGGCCTAGGGGTCTGTCCCCTGAACCCGTGGGCTGTTGGCAGCCTACCCGAGCTGCTTTCGCAGTGAGGGCGGGTCGTCGCGTGTTGACTGGGCGACGGGCGCAAGATGCTCCCCTTGTGGGGGCTTTCCCTAAGTGGCGAATAGCCAACTCAGAATTGGTACGAACAAGGGGAATCTAACTATTTCATTAAAACAAAGCATTGCAATGGTTCCTACGGATGCTGATGCAATGTGACTTCTACCCAGTGCTCTGAATGTCAAAGTGAAGAAATTCAACCAAGCGCAGGTAAACGGTGAGAGTAACTTTGACTCTCTTAAGGTAGCCAAATGCCTCATCATCTAATTAGTGATGTGCATGAATGGATTAACAAGATTCCCACTATCCCTATCTACTATCTAGCAAAACCACAACCAAGGGAATGGGCTTGGTAGAATCAGTGGGGAAAGAAGACCTTGTTGAGCTTGACTCTAGTCCGACTTTGTGAAATGACTTGAGAGTTATAGAATAAGTGGGAGCCGTTTTAGCGCAAGTGAAATACCACTACTTTTAATGTTATTTTACTTATTCTATGAGGCAGAGACGGGGCAATGCCCCTATTTTTGGCCTTAACCTACGATCTGGTGCGTCAATCTGGGTAAAAGACATTGTCAGGTGGGGAGTTTGGCTGGGGTGACACATCTATTAAAAGATAACGCAGGTGTCCTAAGATGAGCTCAATGAGAACATAAATCTTGTGTGGAACAAAAGGGTAAAATCTCATTTGATTTTGATTTTTAGTATGAATACAAATAGTGAAAGCGTGGCCTATCGATCTTTTAATATTTTAGAATTTGAAGCTAGAGGTGTCGATCCTTTAGAACGTTGCTTTTTGATCCTTCGATGTCAGCGCTTCCTATCATTGTGAAGAAGAATTCCCCAAGTGTTAGATTGTTCACCCACCAATAGGGAACGTGAGTTGGGTTTAGACCATTGTGAGACAGGTTAGTTTTACCCTATTGATGATCTGCACCATGATAGTAATTAAACTTAGTATGAGAGGAACCATTGATTCACACATTTGGTCATCACGCTTGGTTGAAAAGCTAGTGGCAAAAAGCTACCATGTGTCAGATTATGACTGAACACCTCTAAGTCAGAATCCACACTAGATGTGGCACATCTCTCTCTCTAGCTACATCATGACCTGTAGTAGGGGTGCTTTTGTGTCCCTAGGGGCTTGTGTCATTGGCAACCTCTGTTTGGTGCAACAGCCCATCTGGAGCAACCTTGTATAACAATTTCAAGTAGTCGGTGAGAAGAATCCTTTGCAGATAACTTAAATAAGTGATGGGGTATTGTAGGTGGCAGAGTGGCCTTACTGCCATGATCCACTGAGATTTAGCCCTCTGTTGCCCTGATTCGTACAACCTTGGGTCATTCTACGGGTGGGGTTCACAGGGAGATGCATCCATAAAAGTATGAGTAGCGTGTGGTTGAGAGCACTGTGATTGGGTGTTTTTTTATATTCACACCTTGAACATTTTCAATAATGTTTCGAGTCACCTTGTACCAATGTTGTTGTGTAGAATAATTTGCACTTAGAGAGGAACTTTTGAGTGGGATTTCCAAAGTAATACGGGTTGTTGCATATTTTGGGTGGGGTTTCCTATACCGATGTCGTCGCACAGAGGAACTCACACTTGGCCAATTTTTTTACAAATGTAGTAGTTTTTGGGTGGGGTTTCCTACACCGATGTCAATGCACAAAGAAATTTGCACTTAGACAGACTTTGGATAATATTTCGAGCGGGGTTCCCTATACCAGCATCGTCGCAATTCCACTCGGGAGAGGTGGGGTGGGGGAAGGAGGCGGGTGCGGGATTTTCCCAAAACAACAAGGAGTGTTGAGTATTTTAGGTGGGGTTTCCTATAACAATGTCATCACATACAAAAAATTGCACTTGCACAGATTTTTTACAATACTTTTAGTGTGATTTACAAAACAATATGCAGTGCTGCATATTTTGGGTGGGGTTCCCTGTACCGACGTCTTCGCGATGCGACTTGGGGGATTCCAAAAATATATAGGTGTTTCATATTTTAGTTGGGGTTTCCTATACCAATGTAATCACATAGAGAAACTCACACTTTAACAGCTTTTTGACAATATTTTGAGTGGGGTTTCCTACACCAACATCACTGTAATGTAACTCAGGCTCCTAATGCAATTTGGGGGTTCCAAAACAACATGCAGTGTTGCATGTTTTAGTTTCGGTTTCTTATACCAATGGTCATTGCGTAGAGAAATTCACACTTGAGAAAGATTTTTGACAATACTTTGAGTGGGGTTTCCTATACCAACATCGTCGCAATGCCACTCTGAGTTGCATCGAATTTCCTATACCAGTGTCATCACACAAAGAAATTCACACTTGGATTTTTGACAATATTTCAAGTGGGGTTTCTTATACCGTCGTCGTCGTCATGCCACTCGGGCTCCCAATGCAACTTGGGGGATTCTATGCAAGTGTTGCATATTTTTGTTGGGGTTTCTTATAACAGTGTCATCATGCAGAGAAATTCACACCTAGACATATTTTTGACAATATATCGAGTGGGGTTTCCTATACCAACGTCGTCGCAATGCCCACTCAGGGTCGCAATGCAGCTCGGCCTCCCAGTGCAACTTGGGGGATTCCAAAACAACATGCAGTGTTGCATATTTTAGTTGGGGTTTCTTATACCAGTGTCATCATGCAGAGAAATTCACACTTAAAATGGATTTTTTACAATATTTCAAGTGGGGTTTCCTATGCCAACATCGTTGCAATGCAACTTGAAGGGGGGAGGCAGGGCAGGGGTTTTCCAAAATAATAGGCAATGCTTAATATTTTAGGTGGGGTTTCCTATACCCAATGTCATCATGCAGAGAAATTCCCACTTAGACAAATATTTGATAATACTTTTAGTGTGGTGTGGCATATTTTGGGTGGGGTTTCCTTACCAACGTTGTCGTAATGCCACTCAGGATCACAATACAACTCTAGGGCTTCCAATAATATGTAGTGCTGCATATTTTAGTTGGTGTTTCCTATACCAGTGTCATCGTGCAGAGAAATTCACACTTGGATTTTTTACAATATTTCAAGTGGGGTTTCCTATACCAACATCGTCACAGTGCGACTTGGCCTCCCAATGCAACTTCACCCTAGGGTTCCAAAATAACATGCAACATTGCATATTTTAGTTGGGCTTTCCTATACCGGTGTCATCGCACAGATAAATTCACACTTTAGATTTCTGACAATATTTCCAGTGGGGATTCTTATACCGATATTGTCTCAATACAAACTTAGGCTCACAATGCAACTCGGGGGAGGGAGGTTGCCAAAACAAATAGGCAGTATTGCATATTTTAGGTGCGGTTTCCCATACCGATGTCATCACATAGAGAAATATGTACTTAGAAGGATTTTTGACAATATTTTAAACAAGCAAGCACTTGGAATGTTGACAATGTTGTCCCCCAAAAATATCAGTCATTTTTTGGACAAAATTTGAACTATTTTTGCCTCACAGGCCAAAATTATCTCTTCCCTTCCCAAAAATTGCTCTGTGCATTCAAATTCTCCATTTTTCAAAGCTTTTCAGAAATCTATGGACTCTGCAGGTTTTTATGGACTCTGCGGGTTCATATCTACGGACTCTATAGGGTCATTTCTATGGACGCTACAGGAATAAATCTATGGACTCAGTTTCTACAAACTTCAAGGCTTGAAAACTACGGACTCTATTGACTTCATTTCTACGGACTCCGTCAGATCTATGGACTTCACATAAGATTTCTACGTACTCTATAGGTTGGTTTCTATGGACACTTGGATTTTTTTACAATATTTTGAGTGGGGTTTCCTATACCAACGTCATTGCAATGCCACTCGGGGTCGCAGTGCAACTTGGCCTCCCAATGCAACTTCACACTGGGGTTCCAAAACAACATGCAGTGTTGCATATTTTAGTTGGGCTTTCCTATACTGGTGTCATCGCACAGATAAATTCACACTTAGATTTTTGACAATATTTCATGTGGGGATTCTTATACTGACATCATCTCAATGCAAACTCAGGCTCACAATGTAACTCGGGGGACGGGGGGTTGCTAAAACAAATAAGCAGTATTGCATATTTTAGGTGCGGTTTCCTATACCAATGTCATCACACATAGAAATATGTACTTAGAAGGATTTTTGACAATATTTTTAGTGTAGATTCCAAAACAATATGCAGTGTTTGCATATTTTTGGGTGGGGTTTCCTATTGCAATGCCACTCATGGTCGAAATGCACTTGGGCTCCCAATGCAACTTGGGGAGGTTCCAATACAATATGCACTGTTGCATATTTTAGTTGGGGTTTCTTATACCAGCGTCATCGCATAGATAAATTCACACTTTGACAAATTTTTGACAATATTTCAAGTGGGGTTTTTGAAATAATATGCAGTGTTGCATATTTTGGGTGGGGTTTCCAATACCATTGTCATTGTGAAGTGTAATTCATGACATTGCATATTTTTGGGCTCACAATGTAAATCAGGGAGTTGGACCCCATGCCACTCGAGGAGTTGCTCCTAATGCAACTCAGGGAATTGATCCCAATGTAACTTAGATTCACAAAGTGACTTATGCTCACAATGCAACTTAGGGAGGTGATCCCAATGCAACTCAGGCTCACAATGCAACTCAGGGAATTTATGCCACTCAGGGATTTACTCCCAATGTATATCAAATTCATGATGTAGCTTGAGGTCACAATACAACTCAGGCTCACAATGCAATTTGGGGAGTTATTCTAAATGCAACCCAAGGTCATAGTGCAACTCGAGGAGTTGTGCCCAATGCAACCTAGGGTCATAATGCAAGTCAAGAAGTTGACCCCAATGTAAATTTCATGTGATGCAACTCGTATATCACATCTTGTGAAACTCATCTTGTAAAGCATAGCTCATGCAATGCAACTCAGGTATTACATCTCATTTTTCATAGCGCAACTGATCTTGTGCAATGCAACCCATCTCACTTAATGCAACTCATGCCATAAAGTGCAACTCGCATAGAGTAACTAGTGCAACACAACTCACGTGGTGCATCTTGACCTAGGTTATGTTGACTGACTAAAGCTTCCAATACAACTCGAGCTTGTAATGCAATTTGGGGAATTGTTCCCAATGCAACCTAGGGTCATAGTGCAACTCAAGGAGTTGCTCCCAATGCAACCTGGGGTCATAATGCAACTCAGGAAGTTGACCCCAATGCAAATTGGATTCACAATGCAACTTGGGGTCTCAATGTAGTTTAGGCTCATCACTCTACTCGGGGAGTTGCTCCTAATGCCACTCTGAGAGTTGCTCCCAATGCAACTCAAGGAGTTGATCCCAATGCAACTCAGATTTGTGAAGTGACTTATGCTTGCAAAATAGCTCAGGGAGGTGATCCCAATGTAACTCAGATTCACGATGCTACTCAGGCTCGCAATGTAACTCAAGGAATTTTAGCCACTCAAGGAATTACTCCCAATGTAAATCAGATTCACGATGCAACTCAAGGTCATAATACAACTAAGGTTTCCAATACAACTCAGGCTCGTAATGCAATTTGGGGAGTTGTTCCCAATGCAACCTGGGGTCATAGTGCAACTTGGCGAGTTGTTCCCAATGTAACTTGGGGTCACAATGCAAGTCAGAGAGTTAATTCCAATGCAAATTAGATTCACAATGCAACTTGAGGTCATAATGCAAGTCAGGAAGTTGATCCCAATGCAAATCAGATTCACAATGCAACTTGGGGTCTCAACGCAGTGCAGCATCACAACTCTACTTGAGGAGTTACTCCCAATACAACTACCATTTGTGATGCAACTCTGGGTTCAAACTCATAATGGAACTCAAGGAGTTGATCCCAATGCAAAATAGATTCACAAGGCAACCTAGGGAATTATTCCCAATGTAATTCAAATTCCTGATGCAACTTGGGTTCATAATGTAACTCGAGCTCATGATGCAACTCATGGAGTTACTCACAATGCAACTTAGGGAGTTTCTCCCAATGCCACTTGGGGAGTTGTTCCCAATGCAAACTAGGGAGTTGATCCCAATGCAACTCAGATTCACGAAGCGACTTATGCTCACAATATAGCTTAAGGAAGTGATCCCAATGCAACACAAATTCATAATGCAACTCAGGCTCGTAATGTGACTCAAGGAATTTTTGCCACTCGAGCAATTGCTCCCAATGTAAATTGAATTCACGATGCAACTCGAGGTCACAATACAACTAAGGCTTCCACTACAACTCAGGCTCCCTATACAACTCGAGCTTGAAATGCAATTTGGGGAGCTATTCCCAATGTAACTTGGGGTCGTAGTGTAACTCAAGGAGTTGTTCCCAATGCAACTTGAGGTCGCAATGCAAGTCAAGAAGTTGATCCCAATGCAAATCAGATTCATAATGTAACCCGAGGTCACAATGCAAGTCAGGAAGTTGACCCCAATGCAAATCAGATTCACAATGCAACTTGGGGTCTCAATGTAGTGCAGCCTCGTAACTCTACTTGAGGAGCTGCTCCCAATGCAGCTACCTTTCACGATGCAACTCTGGGTTCAAACTCGTAATGCAACTCGAGGAGTTTGATCCCAATGCAAAACATATTCATAAGGCAACTCGGGGCTGTAATGCAACTCAGGGAGTTATTCCTAATGCAACTCAGGGAATTGTTCCTAATGCAATTCAGATTCACGATCCAACTTGGGTTCACAATGTAACTTGAGCTCACGATGCAACTCGTGAAGTTGCTCATAATGCAACTCAGGGAGTTCCTCCCAATTCAACTCTGGGTCGCCATGCAACTCATCTCCCATAGTGTAACCCATCTCGTGAAGTGCAAATTGCATAATGCAGCTTGATCTTGATTGTGCCAACCCCGATAGCATTGATCATCTAATACAGCTTGATACAATGTAGTTCATGTAGCGAAGCTCATCTCGCATAGCACACTTAATATCATGTAGCGCACCTCATGAATCTTATCTCGTGCATTGTATCTGGCGAAGCTCTACCCATGCAACGCCTCTTGTGAAGCCTAGCTTATGTAGCATAAATCATCTTGCGTAGTGAAGCGCATGCATCACACATCCACACATTAGAGTATGTGCGAGGGGAACACTAAAAACCACCCAATGTCTTGATAAAATGGGGAAAAAGGGTGCAACACCGGGAGTGTAGTGCACCTCATGAATCTCAGCTCGTGTTTTGCATCTAGCGAAGCTTGACCCATGCAACGCCTCTCGCGAAGCCCAGCTTATGCAGCACAAATCATGTCACGTAGTGCAATGCGTGCAACACACATCCACATCATCAGAGTATGTGTGAGGGAAACACAAACCGCTCAGTGTCTTGATAAAATGGGGAAAAAGGGTGCAACACTAGGACTTCCTGAGAGGTCACCCATCCCAGTACTACCCGGGCCCAAGCGCGCTGAACTGTAAAGGTCTGATGGGATCTGGTGCACTAACGCTGATATGATCGCACCCAATATTTACTTTATAACGCTACTCTACTTATATGAGACACATGGAAGACATCAAACAGACCCAATTTGTTACATGAGACTTGTTTGGCCTCACTTATGTGTGAGTTTCAACACACTACTCTGTTGGTTCAATATGGCACACAATGCAACTCTACTACCCCATCGAGACTTATGTGTAAAAAAGGGTGCAACACCAGGAATTCTCGAGAGGTCACACATCCCAGTACTACCTCAGCCAAAGCACACTTAACTACAAATTTTTGATGGGATCCAGTGCACTAACGCTGGTATGATCGCACATGATATTTACTTTATCACGTTACTCTACTTGTAGGAGACCGCCAAATGTCTTGATAAAACGTAAAAAAAAGGGTGCAACACCGGGACTTCCCAAGAGGTCACCCATCCCAGTACTACCCCAGCCTAAGTGCACTTAATTGCAGAGTTTTGATGGGATCCAATGCACTAACGCTGGTATGATCGCACCCGCCCAATGTCTTGATAAAAGCAGGGAAAAGCATGCAACAAGCAAGCAAGAAAGCAAGCAAAAGGGGTTATTTGAACTCGTTGGGCTTCCAACCAAGGTTGGGCTTGGGCTCCTGATTAGAGTATGTGTGAGGAGAACACAGAGCACCTAATGTCTTGATAAAAAGGGGGGAAAAGGGTGCAACACTGGGACTTCTCGAGAGGTCACCCATCCCAGTACTACCCCGGCCCAAGCGCGCTTAACTACAGAGTTTTGATGGGATCCGGTGCACTAACGCTGGTATGATCACATCTGCCCAATGTCTTAATAAAAGGGGGGAAAAGCGTGCAACACCAAGACTTCCCTTGAGGTCACCCATCCCAGTACTACCCCGGCCCAAGCGCACTTAACTGCAGAGCTCTGACCTAGGTTGGGCTTCCAAGCAAGCAAGAGGGGTTATTTGAACTCGTTGGGCTTCCAGCCTGGGTTGGGATTCCAACCTAAGTTGGGCTTGGGTTTGGGCTTCTGATTAGAGTATGTGAGAGGAGAACACATAACACCCAATGTCTTGATAAAAGGGGGGAAAAGGGTGCAACACCGGGACTTCTCGGGGGGTCACCCATCCCAGTACTACCCCGGCCCAACTACGCTTAACTACGGAGTTTTGATGGTACCCGGTGCACTAACGTTGGTATGATCGCACCCGCCCAATGTCTTGATAAAAGGGGGGAAAAGAGTGCAACACCAAGACTTCTCGAGAGGTCACCCATTCGAGTACTACCCTAGCCCAAGTGCTTTTAACTACAGAGTTCTGACCCGAGTTGGGCTTCCAAGCAAGTAAGAGGGGTTATTTGAACTCGTTGGGCTTCCATCCCGGGTTGGGATTCCAACCCGAGTTGGGCTTGGGCTTGGGCTTGGGCTTTTGATTAGAGTATGTGCGAGGAGAACACATAGCACCCAATGTCTTGATAAAAGGGGGGAAAAGGGTGCAAAATCGAGACTTCCCTAGAGGTCACCCATCCCAGTACTACCCCGGCCCAAGCACACTTAACTGTGGAGTTCTAATGGGATCCAGTGCACTAACGCTGGTATGATCGCACGCCCAATGTCTTGATAAAAGAGGGGAAAAGCGTGCAACATCAGGACTTCCCAAGAGGTCACCCATCCTAGTACTACCCCGTCCCAAGCGCGCTCAACTACAGAGTTTTGATGGGATCCGATGCACTAACGCTGGTATGATCGGACCCGATATTTACTTTATCGTGTTACTCTACTTGTAGGAGATGTAGACACCGCAAACATGTCTGCACCTTGGTCCTCCCCCTTGGCCTTAAACTTCTATCCTAACCCTTGGCCTTGGCCCCCTTTCCACCCTACCCTTGCCACCTTGGATCCTCCCTTGAATCCCTCCACCTTCCCCCTATCATTTATTAGGCAAAATCTCTTCATTATCTTCCCCCCACGCCTATTTTGGCATCCCCGTGACCGTTCTTCCCACACCCCCTCACTCGGCGGCGTGCAAGAATGGGCAGCGGCTATTTTTAGCCTCTGTCCCCATTCTGCGACTGTCGACGTCGGCGACCCTTCGGCCGACGTCGGCGAAACTGCTGGCGTCGGCATCCTTCATTACCCCTTTCTGCATCCGTTGCAGCCCCCTGGACCCTTGAGCTCGCAAACAGATCTCTCTTGGTGTTTTGGCATTCGTCTTGTCTCCATTTGGACCTCGTGCAACAACAACAATAGGTGCAAAGGTTCTTCATCAGAGTTCTCTTCTTGCAGAATCCTCTGTGGCTTCAACAACAACTTCTTCAACTCTTCATTCAGCAAGCAAAAAGGTAGGCAAGTCTGTTAATTGATTCTGTTCTTTAAGCTTTCAGTTATTTGCTGTTCCTATTCCCTCCATCCTTCCCCCTGAGAGGCTGAAAAGCCTTCTCAGGACCTGTCCTCTGTCCATCCTCCTCTCACATTGTCCCACTCTTCATACCAATCCCCGACATCTCCCTCATCCCCCTTTTGCCAACAAAGACCCTGTACAGGGCAAGACCACTCCTCAGTCCATTCAGACCCGTCCCCAAACTCTATCTCAACCCTCTTAGCATCTCGGGCCTGTCCACAGTCCAGAACACATCCCAGACCCGACCACAGGCTACTACCCCGACCGACGCCGGTCACTTCCCAGACCGACGACGGTAGGATAACCGACGTCGGCAGAACTCATAACCGACGCCGGCAGAATTTCCGACCTCGGTGACTGTCATCAGCCAGACTACTCCTTTCAGGTAATCATTGGTGTTTTCTTTCATTTCTAATCTATTTATCACTTCTATATTCTGGCATCTCATATTTTCTTAGTCTTTATCTGTCTGTTATCTATGGGTTGACCTCCCTTGAGGAAGTTTTTACACTTCCGGGAACAAGCTTTCGCTTGGCAACCCACTGCCTATCTATCTAACATCCTCTTGTCCAAGTTTCTCTTCGTTGCAGGTGTCATTCCTCCACAGCCAAAGAGGAGTGCTCACAAGCGTCTGGATTTACGGTGCGCAGTCTACATCCAGGTATTCCTTGCCTCGTCCATCTTCTTTAGTTTCTTTATTCAACTTTTGAATGTAGAAAGCGAATTAGCTCAAGAAACATTCTGGCATGCCCGGTGGGACCTTAGGTTCCTCCTGGGTTCCTTTTTCTTCATTCATTTAGGGGCATTAGGTTCTTACCTTTTCTCCTCTTTCTCTTCTTCTCAATGACACTATAAGCAGGACTAAAACGAATCCTTCTTTTCTTTCTTGCACATTCTAGACTAGTCTAAACATCATACTCTTGACCCTTTCTCAAAACTTGTCTGCATCACAACATCACATTTCGACTTGGGCATTAAAACGTATTGCACTTTCATTTCTGCTTGTGCTTGCATTAGTCCACATCTAGTAACTTAGACGCATATTGAATGAACCGTAGACACTTGATGTTACACTACCAGACCACATGCACTAAACGAACATAAAACATACCTGAGACAAGGCCCGACTGGGATTTCATCCCCCAGCGGATACCTTACCCGTCCCGGTGACCCTACTTGGATTTAATCACCAAGGGGGAAGCCCACTCCGTTCTCTGGCAGAGTCTAAACTCTAGGCGAGGTATATCTTGGCTAAGCGAAACCAGCTAACCACTGGAATCGTGAAGTGAGGGGAGCTTGCTCCTTAGCACTAGGCCACGTACCAGACCCTAACACAGATCTTTGAGCACCTAAAACAACACCCGAAACCATCTTTAGACCGCCTTCTTCTAGGACCCATTTTTCAGCCAATCTCCCCAAACATTCATCTAAGGCATAAGCCACAATTTCTAAGGTTAATTCCTAGGATTTATCGCTTAGGCTTGTCTGTCTCTCTCTGTTTTCCTCTTCTCATCTATTTGTTTGAGTGTGTGAGGATTCTTTCTTCTTTGTTTTTCCAAGAATCATCAAACCTTTTGGTTCTCTGGAAGACACAGTCACCGACATCGGTTCTGCCACCGACGTCGGCCTTCCCCTGTCACCGGCATCGGTTCTGCTACCGACGTCGGCTTCATATTTTACCGGCATCAGTTATCTGACCGATGTCGGCCACATTTATTATCGACATCGGTTTTTTAAATCAACGTCGGTCTCTGTCACTTTCCTTTTTTTCAAAACTAGCAGCCTGAAACCTATCCCTTCTCTGTCAAAAAAACTCCATTCTAGTTTTTTGAGACTGTAAAAACACAGTTTCTGGAACCAGGACTCTCTTCTTAACCACTTTAGCCAACAGCCGCTTCCGTCTATCCTGTCTCTAACCAGTCCTATCATGGAGTTCCACTCGGAGACTGAAAGAACTCCTACAGGACCGACCCCGACCCCGACCCCGACTCAAATTCCCATCATCCCTAAAGGGGACCAAGATTTTGAGAGATTCTTGGACCTCAATACCGCAGCCCTCCAAAACTATCTCGCGAGAAACCCAACGCGAGACCTTTCGGGTGACGTGGCGACGACATCCACACTATTTGCCACCCAACCCTTTATGACTCAGCCTTTCGCCTCAACTATTAACCCAACCATGGCCAATACGCAAAGTTTGGCCTCCCCGTCTATTTTTAGACCAACCTCCATCGGGGTTCCATTACCCCCTCAACTACCTGCAATTCAACCAAGTTCTACATCATATCAGAACTTGATTGCCTCAACCCCTCACACTCTTGTGCCCACAAATATAGGAGTGCCAACCTATCTTGATACCAGTGCCGCTATTCAACCACCTTTGGCAGTGCCCAGTCAACCTATACCTTCGACCTTCGTAACGCAACCACCTCTAGCCTCCACTTTCGCCCCTGCGACTAGTCATCCGTACATTGTACAACCGACTATGTCGCACACCTCCTCTAACCTCTTCCAAGCGCCTTACAACCTAGGGGGCGCTCAACCCACCAATCCGTCAGCAGACATCATCAAGATGCTGATGGATAAAATGTCCAGTCTCGAAGCCTCCATTTCCGATTCAAGCAATACTTTGTCATATGAACAAATTTGCAATGAGCCCATCCATCCTTTCGTCCCTATTCGACCATACCCTAACCATTGGGAGCTTCCTAAATTCACTCACTTTCAGAGTAAGGAAGACCCACAACAACATCTACGGGCATTTAGACATGCATGTTATCTTATCGCCCACGATGATGCGTTACTTCTACGCACGTTCCCTATGTCCCTTTCTGGCCCTGCCCTTGACTGGTATAGTTCTCTTGCCAGACACTCTATCTTTTCATTCATCCAACTCGCCCAACTATTTCTTGACCATTTCTCAATTAACATTACTAAACAAGTCTCAATCACAGACCTTTACTCCATCAGGCAATTTGACGACGAATATGTAGTCGATTTTGTCGTTCGTTGGAGAGGCCTGATTAACCAGCTCTCCTTCTCTTTACCTCAACCCGAGCTCATCAAGCTCTTCTCTCGAGCATGTGCCAGACACATCTCTTCTACCTTGTAGATTCAGACATTTCGCACTTTTGACGAAGCTTTCATCATGGCTCGAAAGCTTGAACTCCGTGCCCTTGAAGAAGATAAGGTCAAATTGCGTAATACCAATGCAAAATCTACTGACCATTCTTCTTCCAGACCTTCTTCTTCTGCCAACTCCAAGTCTAAAGGAGTGGCCAACACTGTGGTCGTTAGATCACCATCCTCAACACCAATGAATTACTCTCAATCTTCGACATCTTCCAGCATCACCAAACAATTCCAACAACGGTACATTCAGCATTCTTACACTCCACTTGGAGAACCATACGCTTCCATTTTGGAAAAACTTCTCAAGCAGGGGGTCCTCAATCTCCCTCCAATCCGACCACCTCAATTTGACCCTTTAAAGGCCATCCCTACATGGTATAGGGAGGCCGACTTCTGTCCCTTTCATCGCGTCCAAGGGCATGACATCGACAACTGCCGAACTTTCAAAAACATCATCCAAGACATGATCGACAAGGGGGATCTTATTTTAGATAACCCGAATGCCCCACCTAACCAACATATTGACATCTTCAAACAACCATTTCCGAATCATCCGCCTACTCAAAACAATGTCCAGACTTCGACCAATGACCCTCAAGACCATGACATTCACACGATTAGCACTATCTTGCCTCTTGTCCTTGACCAACCTCTTCCATTAAAGGATGAGGAACCTCCTTCTCCTACTAGTCCTCCATCTACCTCTCTTGTATCGGAGGACGCTTTGACCACATCAACGCCATTAAGCCCACCTTCATCCAAAGACCCTACCTTACCTACTCCTCAACTACAAGTAGAAGGCACGATCATCCATGCCCTCTGCCCACTTGAGGAGCCAGACTCTCTTATTTCTTCTCCACCAAGAGAAGAACCAGTCTCTCCACCCGTTTCAATCGAGGAAGACCCAGTCGCGGTTTCCTCTTGTCCTTTGCCTGAGATTGTTACATCTCACTCACCTTCGTCCACATCCAAACCCAAACCCACATCTAACCTCGCCTCGCACAACGGTGGCCCTCGACCCAAACACATGAAAGCTACTAGACCACACCGGAGAACTCCTCCCCCACCTTCGTCATTACCTTCAATCTTGGGCCCGCATCCGTCCACTTTAATAGGAGTACTGCCTACTCCCATCCTTCACAGAGACACGTCGCCTCCATTACTTCCTCATCCCATCAGACATACATCTCATCTGAACCTTCGACCTATGCCTCTTTCACCTCTCAAACCAACGTCATTAACTCTCACTGCAATAAGACATCCAGACCCGTTAGCAGGTTCTTACGCCTTGCTGTTACGGCAATTGTTGCAGTCCTCTCGTATCAATCTCCTGCCTCTTAGACCGTATCACTCTCTCAGACCAAAACCACCCTGGTTCGACCACACTCGCATTTGTGCGTATCATCGCACGCCTGGGCACGACACGGAGCATTGTCATGCCCTCAAGGTCATCGTTCACCAATGTCTAGGGAATGACACCCTTCTTCTCGACCACGTTATCAACAAACCTTCAACACCGCCCCTCTCATCAACTCTCAGATCAAGACCCTCTTGGTTCGACAACTCCACATTCTGTCACTATCATCACACTCCGGGACATGACACTGAGCATTGTTGTGCTCTCAAAGCTGTCATTCGTCAACAACAGAAAAAGGATTCCCTTCTCATCAAGGGTCCTCTTGACCACCTTTTCGACAAAGCATCAACCTCGACTCATGCCTCTCCAACCTCATCACCTAAATCGGGATCTCCACGCCAGACTGTGGTCCCTTTGCCGCCTTTGACCCCCTTATTCGATATTAACACCGTCCATCTGACCACTAAACCTCAACCGACCTTAACCAACCTTTCAAACATTCTCCCTACCCGCTGGGGGAATTCATCCTTTATTCAAACCTTGACTAACTATTCAACCCAGTCTCTACCACATATCAATCACTCATTTTATCTTAAAACCCGACCAAGTATCCACCGACCCAACCCCCGACCAATTATTCGACTAGTCTCAACCAAACTTCAACCAAATATCAAACACCCTGACCTCTCGACCAAACATTCAACCTTTTTCAACCAACCAACGACAATGTCAACCAACTTCACATCCATCAATCAACACCTGACCAATCTGGAAAGAGGCAAATGGGGCAGGTTTGCTCCCAATTGACTCGGACCTTAACATACTAACATGGCCCAGGGTCTTATTAGACCTTAAACCCCTTTTCTATGTCTTGTGTCTTCGACCTTTCTTCTGTTAGTCGAGTGCTCCATCACTTGACATTTTACTTGAGCTCGTCCCTTGAGCAACCCCTTGTCATTGTCATTCCTTTTCCTATCAACCCTGCTTCCTAACCCTTGTCAACCCCTTTTTTGTCAAGCAGTAATGCTTTGTCCTAATAAAAAGGGGCGTCCTTGAACTTCTACAGCCTTGTCCATGACTCTAAAATCAAAAAATATATCAAGATGTCAAAACATATCCATGGTCACAAAATCAAGTCAAAATCAAAAAGACAGACTGCTCCCTCGAAGGACAGTTGTACTATCATTGCTGTATTACTAGACTGATCCCTCGAAGGACAGCTAGGCCAACTTATCAAACATTATTAAGCAAAAATATAGACCACTCCCTCGAAGGATGGCTATCAAACAGCAGCCTTTCTTAGAAGCTTCCCGCATTGATCAGCTTTGCAACATGACCACTGCATCAAATGACATCTCTATGTAGGCTTCCCGCATCGATCAGCCTGCACCCAAAAAAAAAAAAAAAAAAAAAAAAAAAAAAAAAATGGGTCATGGACTTGGCTTGTAGTTGTCTCAGGGTCTCCTATAAAAAGGGGCAAGGTTATTCCTGCTCTTAAACTGGGTTACCCTATCCTCCTCCTATCACTTGCTCAGGGGACTTCGAGCTCACTTTAATGTCAAAGTGATTCGATTACCGTTCTAACACAACACTGGTCAACGACGTAATGCATGAACGGGGCTTTTGTTCTAATAACCCCTATCTATGCTTCCTTTCTCGTCCTTGTCAATGAAAGAGCAATTTGCCTTTCATCTTTTCTCTACACTTTGGTCACATTTAACCGCATCAATCGGCGACTCATCTCAAACCAAGCCATTTTCATCATTTTTCGCTGACATCATCCTAGTTTCTATGGACACCAGTACACATGGAAACTACCGACCAGACCCAATTTATGTTAAGCATAAACCAATACTTGCTGAAGCATAAATAGACTTCTATTCATTTTTAGCATACATCCATCGCGACTATGGAAACTTGCTAGGGATGAAAGACTCTCGACCAATTCTACAGAATACACCATCTATAGCATCATTTTATCCTCATCTTACCCTCATCATTTCAACACATAACCAATCTCATCATCGACCAATCTTCTCAATTTGTCCGAACTACATTGGTCTGAGGCCCTATGACCAGGGCTATGTAGGCAGCACTCAGATAACACATCCTCTGAGGTTAGCTCGACCACCCCCGTTTGTTCGTCTCCTATGATGGATAAACCCTCTCTTCTTTGACTCTTATCACGACCAACTTCGACAACTTTGACCAAGACCAATCATTTTCTTTGACCAAGACCTATCATTCTCTTTGACCAAGACCAATCATTTTCTTTGTCCAAAACCAATCATCGACTTTGACCAAGACCAATCAATCCCTCTGACCCTCCCTCCCTTTTAGGGAGAACTACATCGCCCTGAGGCCCCTACCACAGGGGCTATGTAGGCAGCACTCAGTTGACATGGGGTCTTCTGGGGTTAGCTCGGCCGCATCCTTTCGTCCATCCATCCTCTTGACCAATGACCATCTTTCGACCTTCGACCACTTCCAAGACAATGTTGCCTTGGTTGTTTTTGCATGTGTGCTACCTCACGGTTGGTTAGCAGAATTGTCCGCAGACTATTTTTGACCCTTCACAAGTATAGGATCGCGAGCCAGTTGATCCCTACTACTTGTGGCTTTTTCATGTTTCTGGGAGCACTTCCTGAGCCCTGGATACCTAGAACACGATGACCATTTGGAGCTTCAGCTTAAATTGAGTGACCCGATCAGCAGATGACTAAATGCTGGGGCCCGATTATTTCAATTTTGGCACTCCTTGACCCTCGACATGCGACAATTTGACCTGACCCTCTCGTGAAGTTGACTACGCGCAATCATGACTATGGCAGCATTTTTACTCACTCTCTTTCTCATCCACCTTTTGTCAAATCAACACTCGATCTTCGGTTCCCTTCTCTCGATTATCGCTTTGAGGGGGGGAACACCTCATCCTTTTTTTGGGGCAACCAACTCCTGTTTTTGTCTTGCAGTTCGTCTAGAACAACCAACAAGACAAAAAGGGGCAAATGTAGACACCGCAAACGTGTCTGCACCTTGGTCCTCCCCCTTGGCCTTAAACCCCTATCCTAACCCTTGGCCTTAGCCCCCTTTCCACCCTACCCTTGCCACCTTGGATCCTCCCTTGAATCCCTCCACCTTCCCCCTATCATTTATTAGGCCAAATCTCTTCATTATCTTCCCCCCACACCTATTTTGGCATCCCCGTGACCGTTCTTCCCACACCCCCTCGCTCGACGGCGTGCAAGAATGGGCAGAGGCTATTTTTAGCCTCTGTCCCCATTCTGCGACCACCGACGTCGGTGACCCTTCGGCCGACGTCGGTGAAACTACCGGCGTCGGCATCCTTCATTACCCTTTTTGCATCCGTTGCAGCCCCCCTGGACCCTTGAGCTCACAAACAGATCTCTCTTGGTGTTTTGGCATTTGTCTTGTCTCCGTTTGGACCTCGTGCAACAACAGCAATAGGTGCAAAGGTTCTTCATCAAAGTTCTCTTCTTGCAGAATCCTCTGTGGCTTCAACAACAGCTTCTTCAACTCTTCATTCAGCAAGTAAAAAGGTAGGCAAGTCTGTTAATTGATTCTGTTCTTTAAGCTTTCAGTTATTTGATGTTCCTATTGCCTCCATCCTTCCCCCTGAGAGGCTGAAAATCCTTCTCAGGACCTGTCCTCTGTCCATCCTCCTCTCACATTGTCCCACTCTTCATACCAATCCCCGACATCTCCCTCATCCCCCTTTTGCCAACAAAGACCCTGTACAAGGCAAGACCACTCCTCAGTCCATTCAGACCCGTCCCCAAACTCTGTCTTGACCCTCTTAGCATCTCGGGCCTGTCCACAGTCCAAAACACATCCCAGACCCGACCACAGGCTACTACCCTGACCGACGCCGGTCACTTCCCAGACCGACGATGGCAGGATAATTGACGTCGGCAGAACTCATAACCGACGCCGGCAGAATTTCCGACCTCGGCGACTGTCATCAGCCAGACTACTCCTTTCAGGTAATCATTGGTGTTTTCTTTCATTTCTAATCTATTTATCACTTCTATATTCTGGCATCTCATATTTTCTTAGTCTTTATCTGTCTGTTATCTATGGGTTGACCTCCCTTGAGGAAGTTTTTACACTTTCGAGAACAAGCTTTAACTTGGCAACCCACTGCCTATCTATCTAACATCTTCTTGTCCAAGTTTCTCTTCGTTGCAGGTGTCATTCCTCCACAACCAAAGAGGAGTGCTCACAAGCGTCTGGATTTACGGTGCGCAGTCTACATCCAGGTATTCCTTGCCTCGTCCATCTTCTTTAGTTTCTTTATTCAACTTTTGAATGTAGAAATCGAATTAGCTCAAGAAACAGGAGACATGTGGAAGACATCAGAGAGACCCAATTTGTTGCACGAGGCTCGTTTAGCCTCACTTATGTGTGAGTTTCAACACACTATTATGTTGGTTCAATATGGCACGCAAGGGGATCCCATCGTAACTCTCACACTATCTCTGACTTAGCGAAGCCCATCGTGTGCAGTGCAACTCACATGGTGCATCTCACACATTGTAACTCACCCAATGTAGCACGATCCAGGGTGTGTCCATTTCCTAACACAACTCAACACAGTGTATCTAATGTAATGCAACTCATCACATGCCGCACAACTCATGCATTACAGCTCGACCTGGGTTATGCTAACCCAAGGTGTGCAGTGCAACCTCGTGCAATTCTCTTCTCACGACATAACTCATAAACAAAAAGAGGGTCCTATACCCTTCATGCTTATCTATGTCTTTCTCTCCCCCACACCCCCAAACCCCCCAACACTGGGACTTCTCGGGAGGTCACCCATCCCAGTACTACCCCGGCCCAAGCGCACTTAACTGCAGAGTTCTGATGGGATCCATTGCACTAACGCTGGTATGATCGCACCCGCACAATGTCTTGATAAAAGGGGGGAAAAGCGTGAAACAAGCAAGCAAGAGGGGTTATTTAAACTCATTGGGCTTGGGCTTCTGATTAGAGTATGTGCGAGGAGAACACAGAGCACCCAATGTCTTGATAAAAGGGGGGAAAAGGGTGCAACATCAGGACTTCTCGAGAGGTCACCCATCCCAATACTACCCCATCCCAAGCACGCTTAACTGCGGAGTTCTGATGGGATCCAGTGCACTAACGCTGGTATGATCACACCCGCCCAATGTATTGATAAAAGGGGGAAAAAGCGTGCAACATCAAAACTTCTCGGGAGGTCACCCATCCCAGTACTACCCCTGCCCAAGCGTGTTTAACTATGGAGTTCTAAACGGGTTGGTCTTCCAAGCAAGCAGCAAACAAGAGGGGTTATTTGAACTCATTGGGCTTCCATCCCGAGTTGGGATTCTAGCCTGAGTTGGGATTCCAACCTGAGTTGGGCTTCCATCTCGGCTTGGATTCCCGAGTTGGGATTCCAGCTCGGGTTGGGATTGGGTTTGGGCTTCTGATTAGAGTATGTGCGAGGAGAACACATAGCGCCCAATGTCTTGATAAAAGGGTGTAACACCAGGACTTCCCGGGAGGTCACCCATCCCATTACTATCCCAACCCAAGCACGCTTAACTGCAGAGTTCTGATGGGATCCATTGCACTAATGCTGGTATGATCGCACCCGCCCAATGTCTTGATAAAAGGGGGCAAAAGCGTGCAACAAGCAAGCAAGCAAGCAAGAGTGGTTATTTGAACTCGTTGGGCTTCCAACCCGGGTTGGGATTCCAGCCCGGGTTAGGCTTGGGCTTTTGATTAGAGTATGTGCGAGGAGAACACATTGTGCCCAATGTCTTGATAAAAGGGGGAAAAGGGTACAACAATGGGATTTCTTGGGAGGTCACCCATCCCAGTACTACCCTGGCCCAAGTGCGCTTAACTACAGAGTTATGATGGGATCCGATGCACTAACGCTAGTATGATCGCACCTGCCCAATGTCTTGATAAAAGTTGCAAAAAGCATGTAACACCAGGACTTCTCAGGAGGTCACCCATCCCAATACTACCCTGGCCCAAGCACGCTTAACTGTGGAGTTCTGAACCAGAGCAGGAAAAATGAACTTGATAACCAATGGGATGGTTATGAGAATGATGACATGGATTTTCACTTATAACTACTATGGGGGGATGGTGGGAAAGCAAGTGGGGAATCCTTATGAGGAGCATGACATGGATTTGAACTTATAACTACTATGAAGGGGAGCAAGCAAGCAAGCAAAAACCACTATGGAGGGAGGGTGGGGAAGGAAGCAAGGAAGATGGACTTGATAATTATGGGAATCCTTACGAGGAGCATGACATGGATTGGAACTCAAGCAAGCCAGCAAGCCCATGTTTACTTGTGTTTGCTATTGGGAGGGTGGTTATTTGAACTCATGTTTGGATTCCCACCCTGGGTTGGGCTTCCATCCCGGGTTGGGATTCCAACCCGAGTTGGGCTTGGGCTTCTGATTTTTGCCTAGGATAAAAAATGAGCTTTAAAATAAAGTGGGATCCTTATGAAAATCATCACGTCAGGTGGCCGACATGAGCAGGGTAGGGAAAAATGAAAAATGAACTTGATAACCAATGGGATGGTTATATGAATGATGACATGGATTTTAACTTATAACTACTATGGGGGGACGGTGGGCAAGTAAGGAGGGAAATTAAAGTTGATAAACAAGGGACGCGTATGAGAACCATGGAATGTATTTTAACTTTTAACCACTATGGGGGGAGGGCGGGGAAGGAACGAAGGAAGATGGACACTTGATAATGATGGGAAGCCTTACAAGGAGCATGACATGGATTTGAACTTATAACCACTATGAAGGGGAGCAAACAAGCAAGCAAACACCACTATGGAGGGACGGCAATCAAGCAAGAAAGCAAGCAAGCAATTAATTTGGGGGAGGGGTTATTTGGCTATTTGGGGGAGGGGTTATTTACACTCATTGGGATTCCAACCCAGGTTAAACTTCTAACCCGTGTTGGGATTCCATCCCGTGTTGGGATTCCCAGCCCAAATTGGGCTTGGGCTTCTGGTTTTTGCCTTTGGTAAAAAACAAGATTGAAAATAAAATGGGATTCTTATGGGAATCATCCCGTGGATTTTAACTTATAACTACTATAGGGGAGGGGTGTTCTTTGAATGCCCTTGCGGGAAAGCAATTGAAAACATGGGAAATATATTGTTTGCCCCTTACCTGCAAACAATTCTGGATGCTCGAGCTTGGAGAGAAATGAGAAATAGATGAAGGAAACCATGTTTCCTCTTTAAATGCGAGATCGATTATTGCATGGAACTTAATTTTTTCCAAGCAAGAAAGCCCGCCCATGTTTACTTGCTTTTGCTATTTGGGGGAGGGGTTATTTGCACTCATTGGGCTTCCAACCCGGGTTGGGATTCCATCCCTGGTTGGGATTCCCAACCCGAGTTTGGATTCCATCCCAGGTTGGGATTCCCAACCCAAGTTAGGCTTGGGCTTCTGGTTTTTGCCTAGGGTAAGAAACGAAATTGAAAATAAAATTGGATTCTTATGGGAATCATCTCGTGGATTTTAACTTATAACTACTATAGGGGGAGGGTATTCTTCGAATGCCCTTGTGGGAAAGTAATTGGAAACACAGGAAATATATTGTTCCCCCCTTACCCAAAAATAATTCCAGATGCTTGAGCTTGGAGAGAAATGAGAAATAGATGAAGGAAACCATGTTTCCTCTTGAAATGCGAGATCGATTATTGCGTGGAACTTTATTTTTGCCATCGAATGGAACCCGAGTACTATTTCCAGGCCGGGTTGGACTGCCATCCCAGCCTGGGCCTTTACCCCGAATTGGGTTGCTAAAGAAATAGTGAACGGATGGGGGAAACCGTTTTTCCTCTTTCATGGGAGATCGAATTTTTGGTTAGAAGCATGTTTTTGACACGAATTGTTGAATTTCGGTTGGTACTTAGATTACACAGCAAACCTGGGTTGGGTTTATTACCTGGGTTGAAAAAAGGAGCCTGATAATAAAATGGGATGCTTATGAGAATCATCCCATGGATTTTAACTTATAACTACTATGGGGGAGGGTGTTCTTCGAATGCCCTTGCAAGAAAGCGAGTGAAAACATGGGAAATATATTGTTCCCCCCTTACCCGCAAACAATTCCGGATGTTTGAGCTTGGAAAGAAATGAGAAATGGAAAGAAGGAAACCATGTTTCCTCTTTAAATGCGAGATCAATTATTGCATGGAAATTTATTTTTTGCCATGGATTTCTAAATTTTGGATGGAACTCGAGTTGGATTTCCAGCCTGAGTTGGACTGCCATCCCGAGCGGGGCTTCTAGCCCTAGTTTGGTTGCAAAAGAAATAGTGAACTAATGGGGTAAACCATTTTTCCTCTTTCATGCGAGATAGAATGTTGGGTGTTAGCACTTTTTTGCTTCTGATTTTTGTATTGCATCTGCAACTCAAGTTGCACAACCAACCCGAGATCTGAGTTTTTCTCGGCGGAAAAAATGAGCTTGAAAATAAAATGGGATCCTTATGAGAATCACCCCATGGATTTTAACTTATTACTACTATGGGGGGAGGGTGTTCTTCAATTTCCCTTGCAGGAAAGCAAGTGAAAACACGAGAGAGATATTGTTCCCCCCTTTTACCTGCAAATAATTCCGGATGCTTGAGCTTGGAAAGAAATGAGAAATGGATGAAGGAAACCATGTTTCCTCTTTAAATGTGAGATCGATTATTGCTTGGAACTTTATTTTTGCCACGGATTTCTAAATTTTGGATGGAACCCGAGTTGGACTGCCATCTCAAGCTGGGCTTCCAGCCCCAGTTTGGTTGCGAAAGAAATAGTGTACTCAGGGGGGAAACCATTTTTCCTCTTTCATGCAAGATAGAATGTTGGGTGGAAGCACGTTTTTGCGTCTAATTTTTGTATTGCGTTTAGAATTTGAGTTGCACAGCCAACCCAAATTTTGAGTTTTGCGCGCGATAAAAAATGAGCTTGAAAATAAAATGGGATCCTTATGAGAATCATCCCATGGATTTTAACTTATTACTACTATGGGGGGAGGGTGTTCTTCGAACGCCCTTGCGATAAAGCAAAGTGAAAACCATGTTTTCTCTATAATGCAAGATCATTTATTGCGTGGGACTTTATTTTTGCCCCAGATTTCTATACTGTGGATGGAACTCATGCCAGATTTCTAGCACGAGTTGGACTGCCATCCAGAACTAGGCTTCCAGCCTCGAGCTTGGTTGCCAAAGAAATGGAAACTACGTTTACTCTGTAATGTGAGATCTATTACTGTGTGGATCTTTATTTTTTCCTCGGATTTCTGTATTGTGGATGGAACCCGGTCTGGATTTCCAGCCTGAGTTGGACTACCATCCTGATCTCATTTGCGAAGGAAATAGTGAAAGGATGGGGGAAACTATGTTTCTTCTGTGTCAATTTGCACAACTCAAGCCCGAGCTGGGTCGGTGCTCTTGTTGTACTTTAAATAATGAGCTTGATCAAATATGATGGGATCCTTATGAGAAACATGGCATGGGTTTTAACTTATAACTACTATAAGGGGAGGGTATTCTTCGAATGCCTTTACGAGAAAGCAAGTGAAAACATGGGAAAGATATTGTTCCCCCCTTACCTACAAATAATTTTAGATACTCCAGTTGGGAAAGAGGTGGAAACTATGTTTCCTCTTTAATGCGATATCAAATGCTGTTTGGACTCCTATTTTTGCCCCGATTTACCGTATGTTTCAGTTTCTTGGTTTGAATCTCTTATTGCTCTGCTAAGAGTGGTGCACTGATGATCGGGTGTTTTGATTCGATTTGAGCTTTGGCCTGAGGCCATTTTTAGGATTGTCGATGCCCGAATCCCAACTCATCCACCCAGTAACAGACTTGATTACATGTATTTTGGCTTTTTCTGATTGTTCTTGGAGTTGTTCTCTGAAACTATTGGATCTAGCTGCCCTTTGCCAGTTTAGTTTACGCTTTTGCAAATGGTTCTGGGAGCGGACCTTCAGAATGCACTGTCAGAGTTGCCTTTTCAGTGCGATTTGCACAACTCAAGCCTGAGCTGGGTCGATGTAACGAGTTGCACTTGAAACAATGAGCTTGATCTTAATCGGATACTCGAGTTGGGAATGAAATACTGAAAGGATGAGGGAAACCATGTTTCCTTCTCCTTAAAGTGGGATCAAATGGCAAGTGGACCCCCATTTTTGCCTCGAATTTCCATATTGCAGTCGCTTGGTTCGAATCTCTCTCTTATAACTATGCGAAGAGTGGCGGGCTGATGATCGAGTGTTTTCGATTCAATCTGAGCTTTGCCCTCAGGCCATTGTTAGTGTTATCGATGCCCAGATCCTAGCTCACCCACCCAATAACAGACTTGATTAAATGTATTTTGGCTTCTTCTAATTGTTCTTGGAGTTCTTCTCCAAAATTATCAGATCTAGCCGCCCCTTGCCAGTTCAATTTTATGCCTTTGCGTATGGTTCTAGGAATGGACCTTCAAAATGCTATTAGAGTTTCCTTTTTAGTGTGATTAGCACTTGAAAAATTGATCTTGATCAATATAATGGGATCCTTATGAGAAACGTGGCATGGATTTTAACTTATAACTACTATGGGGGGAGGGTGTTCTTCGAATGCCCTTGCGGGAAAGCAAGTGAAAACACGGGAAAGATATTGTTCCCCCCTTTCCCGCAAACAATTCTGGATGCTCAAGTTGGGAAATAAGTGGAAATGAAGTTTTCTCTATAATGTGAGATCAAATGCTATTTGGACTCACAATTTTGCCTCAAATTTTGGCATATGTTGTTGCTGTTTGGTTTGGATCTCTTATTGCTCTGCGAAGAGTGGTGGGCTGATGATCGAGACTTTCGATTCAATCCGAGATTTGGCCTCAGGCCATTGTTAGGATTGTCGATGCATGAATCCCAACTCACCCACCCAGTAATAGACTTTGATTACATGTATTTTGGCTTTTTTTATTGTTCTTAGAGTTGTTCTCTGAAACTATTGGATCTAGCCACCCCTTGCCATTGCAGTGTTTGCCTTTGCTGATGGTTCTGGGAGTGGACCTTTGGAGTTGCCTATTCGGTGCCTATTCGTGCATCTTGGGCCCTAGATGGGTGGATTTGCTGATTTGCACTTGATAAAATGAGCTTGATCATATTTTTGCCTCGGTTTTCCATATTTTGGTTGGTTGGTTTGGATCTCTTATTACTCTACAAAGAGTGGCAAGCTGATGATTGGGCCTTTTGATTCAATCCGAGCTTTGGCCTCAGGCCATTTTTAGGATTGTCGATGCCCAAATCCCAACTCACCCACCCAGTAACAAACTTTGATTACATGTATTTTGGCTTTTTTCGATTGTTCCTGGAGTTCTCTGAAACTATTGGATCTAGCCTCCCCTTGCCACTGCAATTTTTGCTTTTGCTAATGGTTCTGGGAGTGGACCTTCAGAGTTGCCTATTCAGTGCCTATTCATGCATATCAGGACCTGGATGGGTGGATTTACTGATTTGCACTCGATAAAATTAGCTTGATCATATTTTTGCCTTGGTTTTCCATATTGCGGTTAGTTGGTTCAGATCTCTTATTATTTTGTGAAGAGTGGCAGGCTGATGATCGAGACTTTCAATTCAATCCGAGCTTTGGCCTCAGGCCATTGTTAGGGTTGTCGATGCCTGAATCCCAACTCACCCACCTAGGAACAGACTTTGATTACATGTATTTTGGCTTTTTCTGATTGTTCTTGGAGTTGTCCTCTAAAACTATTGGATCTAGTCACCCCTTGCCACTGCAGTTTTTGCTTTTGCTGATCGTTCCAGGAGTAGACCTTCGGAGTTGCCTTTTCGGTGCCTATTTGCACATCTCAAGCCCTGAATGGGTGGATTTACCGATTTACACTTGAGGAAATAAGCTTGATCATATTTTTGCCTCAGTTTTCCATATTGTGGTTGGTTGGTTCGGATCTCTTATTACTCTGTGAAGAGTGGCGGGCTGATTATCAAGACTTTCGATTCAATTTGAGCTTTGGCCTCAGGCCATTGTTAGGGTTGTCAATGCCCAAATCCCAACTCACCCACCCAGTAACAGACTTGATGACATGTATTTTGGCTTTTTCACAATTTTCCTGGAGTTGTCCTCTGAAACTATTAGATCTAGCCACCCCTTTCCACTTCTGCTCTGTAGATGTGGACAAGTGTAGTGCTTGTGCCATTTCCTCACTGGTATTTTGCAATTTCTATGAGGTGGAGGTGAAACCCTATTCCTGGCCACAGTGCCTCTGACTGGGTTATTTGCTTTCCATTTGGGTTACGAATGCTGAGCGAGAGGGCAAGAGCATTTCTATTCTTCTCATGTTTGCAGTTGTTCTCAAAGATGATGTGGGTTGGAGTATACATTATTAGCATTTATGCCACTACCTTTGATCTGGCACGTTCACTCCTTGTGTTGAACTCCTGATGCCTGTGTGGGAATTTATGATGGAAGGTGGGATATGTCTCCTCTTCCACTACGATGGTTCATTTTGGAAGTTTTGCTCTAAAACTTGGCTTGTCAGTCGGTCTAGGTGTTAGTGTGAATGTTTCGCATGTCTGATCGGATCACACATCTCCTAGTGGCTTCCAAGTATATATGTTGGATCTGTGTGCATGTGAAATTAATGGGCTTGGAATTGCTCTTTTACAGTGGTGTTTTTCCTTTCAGGCTGAGGTTGACTCATTCAGACTGTTTACGCCAATTAAAAGTGCGTAGGGGGCTTTCCTGGGTAAGGAAGTTCTCGAGTAGTCTTAAAATTGAGGTGGCCACATGCACGGTGCACTCTATCCTTCGTGTCGATTGGGAGTTTGATCGCTTCAAGATGTAGGGTGTAGGGCTCTGTACGCGATGTTCTTCGTAGGTGCCTGTAAACTAAAAACTTGGGGCTAGAGCGCTACGGCCTGCTTGCAAATGCTGCCTTTGCCTAGAGTCGAGGTGTTTGTGCCAGTAGAGATTTGGATTTTGTGGATGGCATGTGCCCTCTTTAGAAGTGCGTAGAGGGATTTCCTTGGAAGGATGTCCCTGAGTGGCCTTACAATCGAGGTGGTCATGTGTATGGTGCATAATGTCCATGGTTGCTTTATCACGAGCAAGTTGGTTGAGTTGATGTAGGGTAAGCAGCTCCGTATAGGACGAGCTTCCTAGGGGTCCATGAACTGAAGCTCTCTACTTTTCTTGCTCTGAATTGTGCATCCCTCCCTTCTCATTTAATGGCACATTTTTACATCGATATGTGCAAAGGAGGCATAGAGTGTTCCCTCACCCTCTTCCATCCCTATTCACATGTCAAGCACAAGGATTTTATGTTTGATTTCAAGGAAAGAACGAATGCTTTGCTCCCAATTTCACACAGCAGTGGGTTTTGCTGGCATTTGTCAGCATCATCTCGCTTGTGGGTAGAAGCTACTTGGTCGATCCTGCTAGTAGTCATATGCTTATCTCAAAGATTAAACCCAGCATGAAAATCGATGGCCATGCCTATTGAATTTTAGTCTGTAGAAGCATCCTCCATGACGGACCGAGCCCAAGTCCCCTAGAAGGGGGCACCAGAGAGGGTTAGACCCCCATCAGGCTTGGACCCTATCACACCATGAGGCACTATTGGTGAGTCGGGTTGTTTGGGAATACAACCCTAATCGGGTGGTAAATTCCGACCAAGGCTATATACGGGTGAAAGACCGATAGCAAACAAGTACCGCGAGGGAAAGATGAAAAGGACTTTGAAAAGAGATTTAAAGAGTGCTTGAAATTAATGGGAGGGAAGCAAATGGAGGCTGGTGATGTGCCCCAATCAAATGCAGAACAACGTGAGCCGGTCCATCGCTTAGCTCGTGGGGCATACCAATGCAGGCCGTTGTGAAGGCACAAGTGCATCCTTTGGGTCATTCAATGAACCTCCTTTGTGATAGTCAGGGAATGAAGCGTGCACCTATGGCAGGCCCTCAGGCACCTACACACTCGTGGCATTGGCTAGCAGGCTTTCCATCTGACCCATCTTGAAACACAGACCAAGGAGTCTAACATGTGTGCGAGTTGGCGGGTTGGGAAACCCGTGAGGCACAAGGAAGCTGACTGGTGAGATCCCCTCTTAGGGGGTGCACCATTGACCAACCCTGATCTTCTGTGAAGGGTTCAAGTGTGAGCACACCTGCTGGAACCCAAAAGATGGTGAACTACGCCTAAGCAGGGCGAAGCCAGAGGAAACACTGGTGGAGGCCCACAATGATATTGAAGTGCAAATCCTTCATCTGACTTGGGTATAGGGGTGAAAGACTAATCGAACCGTCTAGTAGCTAGTTTCCTCTGAAGTTTCCCTCAGGATAGTTGGAGCTCACATGCGAGTTTTATCGGGTAAAGCAAATGATTAGAGGCATCAGGGGCATAACGCCCTTGACCTATTCTCAAACTTTAAATAGGTAAGGCGGTGTGGCTACTCCATTGAGCTATGCCACGAAATTACGAGCTCCAAGTGGGCCATTTTTGGTAAGCAAAATTGGCAATGCGGGATGAATTGAAAGTCAAGTTACAGTGCCAAATTATGTGCTAACCCAGATCCCACAAAGGGTGTTGGTTGATTAAGACAACAGGATGGTGGTCATGGAAGTCGAAATCCAATAAGGAGTGTGTAAAAACTCACCTGGCGAATCAACTAGCCCCAAAAATGGATGGCACTAAAGCACGTAACCTATACTCGACCATCGGGGCAAGTGTCAGGCTTCGATGAGTATGAGGATGTGGGGGTTGATGTTAAACCTTGGGTGTGAGCCTGTGTAGACTAGCCCCCAGTGCAAATCTTGGTGGTAGTAGCAAATATTCAAATGAGAACTTTGAAGACTGAAGTGGGGAAAGGTTCCATGTGAACAGCACTTGGACATGGGTTAGTCAATCTTAAGAGATGGGGAAGCCCTGTTTCAAGGCCACACTCTACGCAATCATCGAAATAGAATTGGGTTAATATTCTCAAACCAAGATGTGGCAACGGATGGCAATGTTAGGAAATCTGGAGACGTCGATGGGGGCCCTGGGAAGAGTTATCTTTTCTTTTTAATAGCCTACCCACCCTAAAATTGGTTCAACCAGAGATAGGGTCTAGTGGCTGGAAGAGCACCGCACGTCCTGCAGTGTCTGGTGCACCTTCAGTGGCCCTTGAAAATTTGGAGGACCGAGTACTATTCACACCCGATCATACTCATAATCGCATCAGGTCTCCAAGGTGAATAGCCTCTGGTCAATAGAACAATGTAGGTAAGGGAAGTCAGAAAAATGGAATCATAACTTTGGGAAAAGGATTGGCTCTGAGGGCTGGGCTTAGGGGTCTGTGACTCAAACTCATGGGCTATTGGCAGCCTGCCCGAGTTGCTTTTGCAGTGAGGGTGGGCCATCATGTGTTGACCGAGCGATGGGCGCAGGAAGCTCCCCTTGTGGGGGCTTTCCATAGGTGGTGAATAGCTAACTCAAAACTGGTATGAACAAGGGAAATCTAACTATTTAATTAAAACAAAGCATTGTGATGGTCCCTATAGATGCTGACGCAATGTGATTTTTGCCTAGTGCTCTGAATGTCAAAGTGAAGAAATTCAACCAAGCACAGGTAAACGACAGGAGTAACTATGACTCTCTTAAGGTAGCCAAATGCCTTGTCATCTAATTAGTGATGTGCATGAATGGATTAACGAGATTCCCACTATCCCTATCTACTATCTAGTGAAACCACAGCCAAGGGAACAGGCTTGGCAGAATCAGCGGGGAAAGAAGACCCTGTTGAGCTTGACTCTAGTCCGACTTTGTGAAATGGCTTGAGAGGTGTAGAATAAGTGGGAGCCATTTCGGTGCAAGTGAAATACCACTACTTTTAATGTTATTTTACTTATTCTTTGAGGCAGAGATGGGGCAATGCCCCTATTTTTGGCCTTAAGCTACACTCTGGCACGTCGATCTGGGCAGAAGACATTGTCAGGTGGGGAGTTTGGCTGGGGTGACACATCTGTTAAAAGATAACGCAAGTTTCCTAAGATGAGCTCAACGAGAACATAAATCTCATGTGGAATAAAATTGTAAAAGCTCATTTGATTTTGATTTTCAGTACGAATACAAACCGTGAAAGCGTGGCCTATCGATCCTTTAGAATTTTGGAATTTGAAGCTAGAGGTGTCAAAAAAGTTACCACAGGGATAACTGGCTTGTGGCAGCCAAGCATTCATAGCGACATTGCTTTTTAATCCTTTGATGTCGGCTCTTCCTATCATTGTCAAGTAGAATTCACCAAGTGTTGGATTGTTCACCCACCAATAGGGAACGTGATCTGGGTTTAGACTGTCATGAGACAGGTTAGTTTTACCCTACTGATGATCCGCGTCATGATAGTAATTCAACTTACTATGAGAGGAACCGTTGATTCACACATTAGGTCATCGCACTTGGTTGAAAAGCCAGTGGTGCAAAGTTACCATGTGTTAGATTATGACTGAATGCCTCTAAGTCAAAATCCACGCTAGATGTGGTGCATCTCTCTCTCTCTGACTACATCGCAACCCGTAGTAGGGGTGCTTTTGTGTCCCCAGGGGCCCATGTCATTGGCAACCTCCATTCGATGCAACAACCCATCCAGAGTAACCTTGTATAACAATTTCAAGTAGTTGGCGAGAAGAATCCTTTGTAGATGACTTAAATAAGTGATGGGGTATTATAAGTGGTAAAGTGGCCTTGCTACCATGATCCACTGAGATTTAGCTCTCTGTCACCCTGATTCATACAACCTCGAGTCATTCTACGGGTGGGGTTCATGGGGAGATGCATCCGTAAAAGTACGAGTAACATGTGGCTGAGAGCACTGTGATTGGGTGTTTTTTCAAATTCACACCTCAAACATTTTTGACAATGTTTCGAGTCGCCCTGTACCAATATTATTGTGCAGAATAATTCACACTTAGAGAGGAACTTTCGAGTGGGATTTCCAAAGTAATACGGGTTGTTGCATATTTTGGGTGGGGTTTCTTATACCGATGTCGTCGCACAGAGGAACTTGCACTTGGCCAATTTTTTGACAAATGTAGTAGTTTTTGGGTGGGGTTTCCTACACCGATGTCAACGTATGAAGAAATTTGCACTTAGATGGACTTTGGATAATATTTCAAGCGGGGTTCCCTATACCAACATCGTCACAATTCCACTCGGGAGAGGTGGGGCAGGGGAAGGAGGTGGGCGCGGGCTTTTCCCAAAATAATAGGGAGTGTTGAGTATTTTAGGTGGGGTTTCTTATACCAATGTCATCACGTATAGAAATTCACACTTGCACAGATTTTTGACAATAGTTTTAGTGTGATTTACAAAACAATATGCGGTGCTGCATATTTTGGGTGGGGTTCCCTGTACCGACGTCTTCACGATGCGACTTGGGGGATTCCAACAATATGCAGGTGTTGCATATTTTAGTTGGGGTTTCCTATACCAGTATAATCACATAGAGAAACTCACACTTCAACAGATTTTTGACAATATTTCGAGCGGGGTTTCCTACAGCAACATCGCTGCAATTCAACTCGGGCTCCTAATGTAATTTGGTGGGTTCCAAAACAACATGCAGTGTTGCATGTTTTAGTTGGGGTTTCTTATACCAGTGGTCATCGCATAGAGAAATTCACGCTTGAGATAGATTTTTGAAAATACTTTGAGTGGGGTTTCCTATACCAACGTCATCATAATGCCACTCTGAGTTACATCAGATTTCCTATACCAGTGTCATCGCACAGAGAAATTCACACTTGGATTTTTGACAATATTTCAAGTGGGGTTTCCTATACCGTCGTCATTGCAATGCCACTCAGGCTCCCAATGCAACTTGGGTGATTATATGCAAGTGTTGCATATTTTTGTTGGGGTTTCTTATACTAGTGTCATCGTGCAGAGAAATTCACACCTGGATGGAATTTTGACAATATATCGAGTGGGGTTTCCTATACCAACATCGTCACAATGCCCACTAAGGGTCGCAATGCAACTCGGCCTCTCAGTGCAACTTGGGGGGTTCCAAAACATGTAGTGTTGAATATTTTAGATGGGGTTTCTTATACCAGTGTCATCGCGCAAAGAAATTTAGACTTAAAATGGATTTTTGACAATATTTCAAGTGGGGTTTCCTATGCCAACATCGTTACAATGTAACTTGAAGGGGGGAGGCAGGGCAGGGGTTTTCCAAAATAATAGGTCGCGTTTAATATTTGAGGTGGGGTTTCCTATACCCAATGTCATCACATAGATAAATTCCCACTTAGACAAATATTTGATAATAATTTTAGTGCGGTGTGGCATATTTTGGGTGGGGCTTCCTTACCAACGTAACTCATCTCGAACAATGCAACCCACCTCGTGCAATGCAGCTCACCCAATGCCGACCCAGGTTGTGTCAATCACCTACGGCAGACCACTCATGCAATGTAACTCATAGAATACAGCTGTATAAGCGTAACTCATGGAAACACATCTTGCACAACACAACCAATGTAGGACAACTCATGTGACACAAGTCATCTCACCCGATGCAACTTGCATAGTGCAACTCACACATCATAGATTGCCCAACGCCTTGACATAAAGAAAAAGGGGGTGCAACACCTAAACTTCAATATGGCACACAAGGGGATATCATGCTACACAATTTGCATAGTATAGCTCGCTCAGCATAGCAAGCACAATGTAGGTCAAGTTGGGTTGTGCCAGCCTGATAGTGTCACTCACCCAATGTATAGCTCAACCCAACGTAGCTCGCATGATGTAACTCATCTTGCACAACACAACCCATCTTGTACAACACACCTCATCTCATGTATCCCAAAAAGTGGATCCCAACTCACGCATCACATATGGTGAAGCTCAGCTCGAGCAGAGCATCTCGCGAAGCCCAGCTCATGCAATGCAAATCATTCTACACATTGCATATCCACATCATAGCTCGCCCAATGCAATTTGACCCAGGTTGTCTCAATCGCTTAATGCAGCATAACCTGACACAACTCATGAAGTGTAGCTTGCAAAATGTATCTTGAGAAAAAAAATACTCATGCAACACAACTTGTGTATCTCATCTCGCACAATGCAACTTGTATCATGTAACACAACTCATGCCATGTAGTGAAACTCACATAGCACATTTTGTGAAACTCATCTTGCAAAGCATATCTCATGCGATGCAACTGGTATAGCACGTCTTGTGAAACTCATCTTGCAAAGCGTAGTTCATGTGATGCAACTCAGGTATTACATCTCGTCTCGCATAGCGCAACTCATCTTGTGCAATGCAACCCATCTCACTTAATGCAACTCATGCCATGAAGTGTAACTCGCATAGTGCAACTAGTGCAACACAACTCATGTGGTGCATCTTGACCCAGGTTATGCCGATCGACTAAGGCTTCCAATACAACTCAGGCTCGCAACGCAATTTGGGGAATTGTTCCCAATGCAACTCGGGGTCATAGTGCAACTCAGGGAGTTGTTCCCAATGCAACCCGAGGTCATAATGCAACTCGGGAAGTTGAACCCAATGCAAATCAGATTCACAATGCAACTTGGGGTCTCAATGTAGTCCAGGCTCGTAACTCTGCTCAAGGAGTTGCTCCCAATGCCACTTTGAGAGTTGCTCCCAATGCAACTCAGGGAGTTGATCCCAATGCAACTCAAATTCGTGAAGTGACTTATGCTTGCAATACAGCTTGAGGAGGTGATCCCAATGCAACGTAGATTCACGATGCAACTCAGGCTCGCAATACGACTCAAGGAATTTTTGCCACTCAGGGAATTACTCCCAATGTAAATCAGATTCACGATGCAACTCAAGGTCACAATACAACTAAGGCTTCCAATACAACTCAGGCTCGTAATACAATTTGGGGAGTTGTTCCTAATGCAACCTGGGGTCATAGTACAACTTGGGGAGTTATTCCCAATGCAACTTGGGGTTGCAATGCAAGTCATGGAGTTAATCCCAATGCAAATTAGATTCACAATGCAACCCAAGGTCATAATGCAAGTCAGAAAGTTGATCCCAATGCAAATCAGATTCACAATGCAACTTGGGGTCTTAATGCAGTGCAACATCACAACTCTACTTGAGGAGTTGCTCCCAATGCAACTTCCATTTGCGATGCTACTCTGGGTTCAAACTCGTAATGCAACTCAGGGAGTTGATCCCAATGCAAAACAGATTCACAAGGCAACTCAGGGAATTGTTCCCAATGTAATTCAGATTCAGGATGCAACTCAAATTCACAATGTAACTCGAGCTCATGATGCAACTTGTGGAGTTGATCATAATGCAACTCAGGGAGTTTCTCCTAGTTCAACTCTAGGTCGCCATTCAACTCATCTCCCACAGTGCAACCCATCTTGTGAAGTGCAACTCACATAGTGTAGCTCGATCTGGGCTGTGTCGACCCCAATAGCGTTGATCATCTAATACAGCTCGATATGATGTAGCTCATGTAGTGAAGCTCATCTCGCATAGCACACTTAATCTCACACAGTGCACCTCATGAATATACGCACGTGTATTGCATCTGGGGAAGATCGACCCATGCACCGCCTCTTGTGAAGCCCAGCTTATGCATCACAAATCATCTTCCATAGTGCAGCACGTGCAACACACATCCACATAATCAAATATATGTGCGAGGGGAACACAGACCACCTAATGTCTTGATAAAATAGTGAAAAATGGTGCAACATCGGGACTTCTCAAGAGGTGACCCATCCCAGTACTACCCAAGCCCAAGTGCGCTTAACTACGGAGTTCTAACGGGATCTGATGCACTAACGCTGCTATGATCACACCTGATATTTACTTTATCATGCTAGTCTACTTTTAGGAGACACGTGGAAGGCATCAGATAGACCCAATTTGTTACACGAGGCTCATTTGGCCTCACTCATGTGTGAGTTTCAACACACTACTATGTGGGTTGTCTATGTCTATGTCTTTTTCCTAATTCAACTCTGGGTCGCCATGCAACTCAGGTATTACATCTCGTCTCACATAGCACAACTCATCATGTGCAATGCAACCCATCTTGCTTGATTCAACTCATGTCATGAAGTGTAACTCGCATAGAAAAGCTAGTGCAACACAACTCAAATGGTCCATCTTGACCCACATTACGTCGATTGACTAAGGCTTCCAATACAACTCAGGCTTGCAACGCAATTTGGGGAGTTGTTCCCAATGCAACCTAGGGTCGTAGTGCAACTCAGGGAGTTGCTCCCAATGCAACCCGGGGTCATAATGCAACTCGAGAAGTTGACCCCAATGCAAATTGGATTGACAATGCAACTTGGGCTGTCAATGCAGTGCAGGCTTGCAACTCTACTCGGGGAGTTGCTCCCAATGCCACTCTAGGAGTTTCTCCTAATGCAACTCAAGGAGTTAATCCCAATGCAACTTAGATTTGTGAAGTGACTTATGCTCACAATACATCTCAAGGAGGTGATCCCAATGCAACATAGATTCACGATGCAACTCAGGCTCACAATGTAAATCAGATTCACGATGCAACTCAAGGTCACAATACAACTAAGGCTTCCAATAAAACTCAGGCCACTTGTGTAACTTGGGCTCATAATGCAATTTGGGGGGTTGTTCCCAATTCAACCCAGGGTTGTGGTGCAACTCATGGAGTTATTCCCAATGCAGCCCGGGGTAGCAATCCAAGTCAGGAAGTTGATCCCAATGCAACTTGGGGTCATAATGCAAGTCGCAAAGTTGATTCCAATGCAAATCAGATTCACATTGCAACTTGGGGTCTGAATTCAGTACAGCCTCGTGACTCTACTCGAGGAGTTGTTCCTAATGCAACTGCCATTTGCGATGCAACTCTAGGTTCAAACTTGTAATGTAACTCTGGGAGTTGATCCCAATGTAAAACATATTCATAAGGCAACTCATGGAATTTTTCCCAATGCAATTCATATTCACGATGCAACTCGGGTTCACAATGTAACTCGAGCTCACGATGCAACTCGTGGAGTTGCTGACAATGCAACTCAGGGAGTTTCCCCCAATTCAACTCTGGGTCGCCATGCAACTCATCTCCCACAGTGCAACCCATCTCGTGAAGTGCAACTCGCATAATGCAGCTCGATGGACTTGATAATTATGGGCGGTGAAGGAAGCAAGGAAGACGGACTTGATAATTATGGGAATCATTACGAGGAGCATGACATGGATTCGAACTCAAGCAAGCAAGCAATGCAACCCATGTAGGCCGACAGGGTATTACATATTGTCTTGCATATCTCAACTCATCCTGTGTAATGCAACCCATCTCACTCAATGCAACTCGTGCCATGAAGTGTAACTCGCGTAGCACAGCTAATGCAACACAACTCATGAGGCACATATTGACCCAGGTTGCACCGACTGACCAAGGCTTCCAATACAACTCGGGCTCGCAATGCAACTTGGGGAGTTGTTCCCAACGCAACTCAGGGTCATAGTGCAACTTAAAGAGTTGCTCCCAATGCAACCCGGGGTCGTAATGATAGTCGGGAAGTTGACCCCAATGCAAATCGGATTCGCAATGCAACTTGGGGTCTCAATGCAGTGCAGGCTCCCAACTCTAATCGGGGAGTTGCTCCCAATGCCACTTGGGGAGTTGTTCCCAATGCAACTCAGGGAGTTGATCCCAATGCAACCCAGATTCACGAAGTGACTTATGCTCGCAATATAGCTCGAGGAGGTGATCCCAAGGCAATGCGGATTCACGATGTGACTCGGGCTCGCAATGCGACTCAAGGAATTTCTGCCACTCGAGGAATTGCTCCCAATGTAAATCGGGTTCACGATGCAACTCGAGGTCACAATACAACAAAGGCTTCCACTATAACTCAGGCTCCCTATGCAACTCGGGCTTGCAATGCAATTTGGGGAGTTGTTCCCAATGCAACTCGAGGTCGTAGTGCAACTCGGGGAGTTGTTCCCAACGCAACCCGGGGTCGCGATGCAAGTTGGGAAGTTCATCCCAATGCAAATCGGATTGACAATGCAACCTAGGGTCGCAATGCAAGTCAGGAAGTTGACCCCAATGCAACCCAGGGTCGCAATGCAAGTCAGGAAGTTGACCCCAATGCAAATTGGATTCACAATGCAACTTGGGGTCTCAATGCAGTGCAGCCTCGCAACTCTACTCGAGGAGTTGCTCCTAATGCAACTGCCATTCATGATGCAACTCTGGGTTCTAACTCGTGATGCAACTCAGGGAGTTGATCCCAATCCAAAATAGATTCATAAGGCAACTTGGGGCTATAATGCAACTCAGAGAGTTGATCCCAATGCAAAACAGATTCATAAGGCAACTCAGGGCTGTAATGCAACTCGGGGAGTTGTTCCCAATGCAGCTCAGGGAATTGTTCTCAATGCAATTCAAATTCACGATGCAACTCGAGTTCACAATGTAAATCGATCTCATGATGCAACTCATGGATTTGCTCACAGTGCAACTTGGGGAGTTCCTCCCAATTCAACTCTGGGTCACCATGTAACTCATCTCCCACAGTGCAACCCATCTCCTGAAGTGTAACTCGTATAATGAAACTCGATCTGGGTTGGACTGACCCTGATAGCATCTATCATCTAATACAACTCGATATGATGTAGTTCATGTAGCAAAGCTCATCTTGCATATCACACTTAAATCTCAGGCAATGCACCTCATGAATCTCAGCTCGTGCATCACATCTGGCAAAGCTCTACCCATGCAACGCCTCTCATGAAGCCCAGCTTATGTAGCACAAATCATCTCACATAGTGAAGCACATGAAGCACACATCCACACATCAGAGTATGTGTGAGGGGAACAAATACCACCCAATGTCTTGATAAAATGGGGAAAAAGGGTGCAACATTGGGAGTGCAGTGCACCTCATGAATCTTAGCTTGTGCTTTGCATCTGGCAAAGCTCTACCCATGCAACACCTCTCACAAAGCCCAACCTATGTAGCACAAATCATGTCATGTAGTGCAGCACGTGCAACACACATCCACATCATCAGAGTATGTGCGAGGGGAACACAAACTGCCTAATGTCTTGGTAAAATGGGGAAAAAGGGTGCAACACTGGGACTTCTTGGGAGGTCACCCATCCCATTACTACCCCGACCCAAGCGTGCTTAACTATAGAGTTTTGATGGCATCCAGTGCACTAACGCTGGTATGATCGCACCTGATATTTACTTTATCATGCTACTCTACTTTTAGGAGACACATGGAAGACATCAAACATACCCAATTTGTTGCACGAGACTCATTTGGCCTCACTTATCTCATGTGATGCAACTCGTATAGCACATCTTGTGAAGCTCATCTTGCAAAGCATAGCTCATGCGATGCAATTCGGGTATTACATATTGTCTCGCATAGCTCAACTCATCCTATGTAATGCAAACCATCTCGCTTAATGCAACACGTGCCATGAAGTGTAACTCACATAGCTCAGCTAATGCAACACAACTCATGCAGTGCATATTGACCCAGGTTACACCGACTAACTAAGGCTTCCAATATAACTCAGGCTCGTAATGCAACTTGGGGAGTTGTTCCCAACGCAACTCAGGGTCATAGTGCAACTCAGGGAGTTACTCCCAATGCAACCTAGGGTCATAATGCAAGTCAGGAAGTTGACACCAATGCAAATCAGAATCGTAATGCAACTTGGGGTCTCAATGCAGTGCAGGCTCCCAACTCTACTCGGGGAGTTGCTCCCAATGCCACTTGGGGAGTTGTTCCCAATGTAACTCAGGGAGTTGATCCCAATGCAACTCAGATTCACAAAGCGACTTATGCTCGCAATATAGCTCAAGGAGATGATCCCAATGCAATGCAAATTCATGATGCAACTCAGGCTCGCAATGCGACTCAAGGAATTTTTGCCACTCGAGCAATTGCTCCCAATGTAAATTGAATTCACGATGCAACTCGAGGTCACAATACAACTAAGGCTTCCACTACAACTCGGGCTCCCTATGCAACTCGAGCTTGAAATGCAATTTGGGGAGCTATTCCCAATGCAACTTGGGGTCGTAGTGCAACTCGAGGAGTTGTTCCCAATGCAACCTGAGGTCACAATGCAAGTCAAGAAGTTGATCCCAATGTAAATCAGATTCACTATGTAACCCGAGGTCACAATGCAAGTCAGGAAGTTGACCCCAATGCAAATCAGATTCACAATGCAACTTGGGGTCTCAATGCAGTGTAGCCTCGTAACTCTACTCGAGGAGTTGCTCCCAATGTAATTGCCATTCGCGATGCAACTCTGGGTTCGAACTTATAATGCAACTCGAGGAGTTTTATCCCAATGTAAAACATATTCATAAGGCAACTTGGGGCTGTAATGCAACTCAGGGAGTTATTCCCAATGCAACTCAGGGAATTGTTCCTAATGTAATTCAGATTCACGATCCAACTTGGGTTCACAATGTAACTTGAGCTCACGATGCAACTCATGGAGTTGCTCATAATGCAACTCGGGGAGTTCCTCCCAATTCAACTCTAGGTTGCCATGGAACTCATCTCCCAAAGTGCAACCCATCTCGTGAAGTGCAACTCACATAATGCAGCTTGATCTCGGTTGTGCCGACCCCGATAGTGTCGATCGTCTAATACAACTCGATACAATGTAGTTCATGTAGCGAAGCTCATCTCGCATAGCACACTTAATCTCATGCAACGCACCTCATGAACCTCAACTCATGCATCGCATCTGGCAAAGCTCTACCCATGCAACACCTCTCATGAAGCCCAGCTTATGTAACACAAATTATCTCGCATAGTGAAGCGCGTGCATCACACATCCACACATCAGAGTATGTGTGAGGGGAACACAGACCACCCAATGTCTTGACAAAATGGGGAAAAAGGGTACAACACTGGGAGTGAAGTGCACCTCATGAAACTCAGCTCGTGCTTCGCATCTGGCGAAGCTCGACCCATGCAATGCCTCTCGCAAAGCCCAGCTTATGCAGCACAAATCATGTCATGTAGTGCAATGTGTGCAACACACATCCACATCATCAGAGTATGTGCGAGGGAAACACAAACCACCCAATGTCTTGATAAAATGGGGGAAAAGGGTGCAACACTGGGAATTCCTGAGAGACCACACATCCCAGTATTACCTTGGCCCAAGTGTGCTTAAATGCAGAGTTCTGATGGGATCCGGTGCACTAATGCTGGTATGATCGCACCCAATATTTACTTTATCATGCTACTCTACTTATACGAGACACATGGAAGACATCAGATAGACCCAATTTGTTGCACGAGACACGTTTGGCCTCACTTATGTTTGAGTTTCAACACACTACTCTGTTGGTTCAATATGGCACACAATGCAACTCTACTACCACATCATGACATATGTGGTAAAAAGGGTGCAACACTGGGAATTCTCGAGAGGTCACCCATCCTAGTACTACCCCGACTGAAGCATGCTTAACTGCAGAGTTCTGATGGGATCCGGTGCACTAATGCTTGTATGATTGCACCCACCCAATGTCTTGATAAAAGGGGGGAAAAGCATCCAACAAGCAAGCAAGAGGGGTTATTTGAACTCGTTGGGCTTCCTACCCGGGTTGGGCTTGGGCTTCTGATTAGAGTATGTGCGAGGAGAACACAGAGTGCCCAATGTCTTGATAAAAAGGGGGGAAAATGGTGCAACACTAGGACTTCCTGGGAGGTCACCCATCCCAGTACTACCCTGGCCCAAGCGCGCTTAACTGCAGAGTTCTAATGGGATCTGGTGCACTAACATTGGTATGATCGCATCCGCCCAATGTCTTGATAAAAGGGGGGAAAAGCGTGCAACACCGGGACTTCCCGAGAGGTCACCCATCCCAGTACTACCCCGGCCCAAGCGCGCTCAACTGCAAAGTTTTGATGGGATCCGGTGCACTAACGCTGGTATGATCGCACCCGCCTAATGTATTGATAAAAGGGGGGAAAAGCATGCAACACTGGGACTTCTCAGGAGGTCACCCATCCCAGTACTACCCTGGCCCAAGTGCGCTTAACTGCGGAGTTCTGCCCGGGTTGGGCTTCCAAGCAAGCAAGAAAACAAGAGGGGTTATTTGAACTCATTGGGCTTCCATCCCGTGTTGGGATTCCAGCCCAAGTTGGGATTCCAACTTGAGTTGGGCTTCCATCCCGGGTTGGGATTCTAGCCCAGGTTGGGATTGGGTTTGGGCTTCTGATTAGAGTATGTGCAAGGAGAACACATAACGCCCAATGTCTTGATAAAAAGGGGGAAAAGGATGCAACACCAGGACTTCACGAGAGGTCACCCATAGTAGTACTACCTCAGCCCAAGCGCGCTTAACTGGGAAGTTCTAATGGGATCCGATGCACTAACGTTGGTATGATTGCACGCACCCAATGTCTTGATAAAAGGGGGGGAAAGCATGCAACAAGCAAGCAAGAGGGGTTATTTGAACTGTTGGGCTTCCAGCCCGGCTTGGGATTCCAGCCCAGCTTGGGCTTGGGCTTCTGATTAGAGTATGTGCGAGGAGAACACAAAGCGCCCAATGTCTTGATAAAAGGGGGGAAAAGGGTGCAACACCGGGAATTACTGGGAGGTCACCCATCGCAGTACTACCCCAGCCCAAGCGCACTTAACTATGGAGTTCTGATGGGATCCGGTGCACTAACGCTGGTATGATCACACCCACCCAATGTATAGATAAAAGGGGGAAAAGCATGCAACACCGGGACTTCCTAGGAGGTCACCCATCCCAGTACTACCTCGGCCCAAGCGCGCTTAACTACCAAGTTCTAAACTGGGTTGGGCTTCCAAGAAAGCAAGCAAGCAAACAAGAGGGGTTATTTGAACTCATTGGGATTCCAACCCGAGTTGGGCTTCCATCCCGGGTTGGGATTCCAGCCCGAGTTGGGCTTGGGTTTGGGCTTTTGATTAGAGTATGTGCGAGGAGAACACATAGCGCCCAATGTCTTGATAAAAGGGGGGAAAATGGTGTAACACCGAGACTTCCTGGGAGGTCACCCATCCCAGTACTACCCCGGCCCAAGCGCGCTTAACTACAGAGTTCTGATGGGATCTAATGCACTAACGTTGGTATGATCGTGCCTGCCCAACGTCTTGATAAAAGGGGGGAAAAGCGTGCAACACTGGGACTTCTCGGGAGGTCACCCATCCCAGTACTACCCCGGCCCAAGCACGCTTAACTGCGGAGTTCTGACCCAGGTTGGGCTTCCAAGCAAGCAAGCAAGAGGGGTTATTTGAACTCGTTGGGCTTCCATCCCAGGTTGGGATTCCAACCCGAGTTAGGCTTCCAACCCGAGTTGGGCTTGGGCTTGGGCTTCTGATTAGAGTATGTGCGAGGAGAACACATAGCACCCAATGTCTTGATAAAAGGGGGGAAAAGGGTGCAACACCAGGACTTCTCGAGAGGTCACCCATCCCAGTACTACCCCAGCCCAAGCGCGTTTAACTGTAGAGTTCTGATGGGATCTGACAAAGTTCTGATGGGATCCAGTGCACCAACGCTAGTATGATCGCACCTGCCCAATGTCTTGATAAAAGGGGGGAAAAGCGTGCAACACCGAGACTTCCTGGGAGGTCACCCATCCCAGTACTACCCTGGCCCAAGCACGCTTAACTGCAGAGTTTTGATGGGATCCGATGCACTAACGTTGGTATGATCGCACCCGATATTTACTTTATCATGTTACTCTACTTGTAGGAGACACGTGGAAGACATCGGAGAGACCCAATTTTTTGCACAAGGCTCATTTAGCCTCACTTATGTGTGACTTTGAACACACTATTATGTTGGTTCAATATGGCACACAAGGGGATCCCATCGTAACTCTCACACTGTCTCTGACTTAGCAAAGCCCATCGTGTGCAGTGTAACTCACGTGGTTCATCTCACACATTGTAACTCACCCAATGTAGCATGATCTAGGGTGTGTCGATTGCCTAACACAACTCAACTCAGTGTATCTCATGCTACGCAACTCATCTCATGCCGCACAACTCATGCATTACAGCTTGACCTGGGTTATGCTAACCCAAGGTGTGCAGCGTGACCTCGTGCAATTTGCTTCTCACAATGTAACTCATAAACAAAAAGAGGGTCCCGTACCCTTCATGCTTGTCTATGTCTTTCTCTCCCCCACACCCCCAAAACCCTCCCACCACCCCCTTGCCTACCATCAGAGTATGTGCGAGGGGAACACAAACTGTGAGATGTCTTGATAAAATAGGGAAAAAAAGGGTGCAACACCGGGACTTCCCAGGAGGTCACCCATCTCAATACTACCCCAGCCCAAGCGTGCTTAACTGCAGAGTTTTGATGGGATCCAATGCACTAACGCTGGTATGAAAGGACCCAATATTTACTTTATCACATTACTCTACTTGTAGGAGACACGAAGAAGACATCAGAGAGATGTAATGGATTACACGGGACTCGTTTGGCCTCACTTATGTGTGAGTTTCAACACACTACTCTATTGGCTCAATATGGCACACAAGGGGATCCCATCATAAGTGAGTTTCAACACACTACCCTATCGGTTCAATATGGCGCACAAGGGGATCCCATTGTAACTCGTGCACTTAGTTTGACTTAGAGAAACCCATCGCATGCAATGTAACTCGCGTGGTACATCTCACACAGTGTAACTCACCCAATGTAGCACAATCCAAGTTGTGTTGATTGCCTAACTCAACTCAACTCAGTGCATCACGTGTAGTGTAACTCATTTCATGCTGCACGACTCGTGCATTACAACTCGACATGGGTTATGCTAACCCAGGGTGTGCAGCTCGACCTCGTGCAATTCATCTCTCACAATGTAACTCATCTCGTGGCAGTGAGCGTGTGCAGTGCATCTAGTGTAACCTACCTAATCTTGCATAGCACACCTTGCCTAATGCCAACACAGGGTTCTTTGATTCCCTAACACATCTCGACCTGGTGCAGCGAGCGCAATGTAAGTCGTACAAGGCAACTAGAGAGGCACATGCCACACGCCGCATCTAGCTCAACATTGACATCGTGCAGCTCAAGCAGGGAAATGCATCTTGTGTAATGCAACTTGCACAGTGCATCTCATACAACACATATCATCCAATGTAGCATGAGCCTCGATTCATAAATATATAAGGTAGGGCCTCCAATACGGCTCTGTGCGGGTTGGGTCAACCTTATAACGCAACTCAGCACAGTGCATCTCACACATCAAAATTCATCTCATGTAGTGCAACGCATATTACTCACCACACTCTGCATAGTGTGGCTGTGCAATGCGACTTTGCCTAGGTTGTGATGATGGCCCAACGCATCTCGACCCAGAGCAACCCACCCAATGCATCTCGCGCAGCGTAACCCACGTGGCAATGCACAGCATAGATCATGTAGCATGTCTCATGCATTGTTTCTCTCTCAATGCAAATCCACCTACATCGTGGTGATCACCTAACATAGCTCGACCTAAGCTGAGTTGACCTAGGCTGAGTCAGGTAGGCACAACTCACGCAATGTAACTCATCTCGAACAATGCAACCCACCTCATGCAGTACAGCTCGCCCAATGCCGACCCAAGTTGTGTCGACCACCTAAGGCATACCGCTCGTGCAATGTAACTCGTAGAATGCAACCCTAGAAGCACAACACATGGCAACACATCTTACATAATGCAACCCATGTGGGCTGACTCATGCAACGCAACTCATCCCCACCCGGTGAAACTTGCATAGTGCAACTCACACACCGCATCCCGCTCAACACTCACGCAGGGCAACTCATCATGTGTAATGCAACTTGCATAGTGCATCTCCTGCAACACAGATCATCCAATGCAGCATGACCCTCGACTCATAAGTATATAAGGTAGGGCCTCTAATACAGCTCGGTGGGGGTTGGGTCGACTATGTAACACAACTCAACACAATGCATCTCGCACATCAGAACTCATCTCGTGTGGTGCAACTCGATATATTCTAGTTGCAAAAGAAATAGTAAATGGATGAAGGAAACTATGTTTCCTCTGGGATGCAAGATTGAATGTTGGGGGGAACTTTATTTTTTCCTTGTTTTTATGTATTGCAGTTTGAACTCGAGTGCAATCTCGGCCCGAGTTGGACATCCATCCCGAGTTGGACTGCCAGCGCGAGTTGGATTCCCAGCCTAGGTTGGGTTGGCAGCTCGAGTTGAAAAAATGAGCTCGATTGCAATGGGATCCTTATCAGAATCGTGACATGGATTTTAACTTATAACTACTGTGGGGGAAGGGTGTTCTTTGAATGCTTTTGCGGGAAAACATGGGAAACATTTTGTTCCCCTCTTTACCAGCAAGCAATTCGGTATACTCTAGTTGCAAAAAAATAATAAATGGATTGATGAAATCATGTTTCATCTTCAATGAAAGATCCAATGTTCTTACAAAAACTATGGCGAAAGGGTGTTCTTTGAATGCCTTTCTTGGGAAAGAAGCAAAAACATGGGAAACATTTTGTTCCACCCTTTACCTGCAAACAATTTAGTATACTTCGGTTGCGAAAATAAACAAAAAAATGGACTTGAATGCAAGATCAATTGTTGCGTGGGAATTAATTTTTTGAGATAGATTTTTGTGCTACGATTGGAGGAGGTGTTGTACTCCCAATCAGAGATCTACAAATCTGAGTCGGGTGGCTGACATGAGCGGGGCAGGGAACCAGAGTAGGAAAAATGAACTTGATAACCAATGGGATGGTTATGAGAATGATGACATGGATTTTAACTTATAACTACTATGGGGGGAGGGTGAGAAAGCAAGTGGGGAATCCTTACGAGGAACATGACATGGATTTGAAATTATAACTACTATGAAGGGAAGTAAGCAAGCAAGCAAGCAAACACCACTATGGAGGGAGGGCGGGGAAGGAAGCAAGGAAGATGGACTTGATAATTATGGGAATCCTTACGAGGAGCATGACATGGATTCAAACTCAAGCAAGCCAGCAAGCCCATGTTTACTTGTGTTTGCTATTGGGGGGGTGGTTATTTGAACTTGTGTTTGGATTCCCACCTTGGTTTGGGCTTCCATCCCGGGTTGGGATTCCCACCCCTATTGGGATTCCAACCCGAGTTGGGCTTGGGCTTTTGATTTTTGCCTGGGATAAAAAATGAGCTTGAAAATAAAGTGGGATCCTTATGAGAATCATCCCGTAAGGTGGTGGACATGAGCGAGGCAGGAAAAAATGAAAAATGAGCTTGATAACCAATGGGATGGTTATGAGAATGATGACATGGATTTTAAATTATAACTACTATGGGGGGAGGGTGGGCAAGCAAGTAAGGAGGGAAAATAAAGTTGATAAACAAGGGACCCGTATGAGAACCATGGAATGCATTTTAACTTTTAACCACTATGTGGGGAGGGCGGGGAAGGAACGAAGGAATATGGACACTTTATAATGATGGGAATCCTTACAAGGAGCATGACATGGATTTGAACTTATAACCACTATTAAGGGTAGCAAACAAGCAAGCAAACACCATTATGGAGGGAGGGCAAGCAAGCAAGCAAGAAAGCAAGCAAGCAATTAATTTGGGGGAGGGGTTATTTGCACTCATTGGGATTCCAACCCAAGTTGAAATTCCAACCCGGGTTGGGATTCCATCCCGTGTTGGGATTCCCATCCCGGGTTGGGATTCCTAGCACGAGTTGGGCTTGGGCTTCTGGTTTTTGCCTTTGGTAAAAAATGAGCTTGAAAATAAAATGGGATTCTTATGGGAATCATCACATGGATTTTAACTTATAGCTACTATAGGGGGAGGGTGTTCTTCGAATGCCCTTGCGGGAAAGCAATTGAAAACATGGGAAATATATTGTTCGCCCCTTACCCGCAAACAATTCCTGATGCTCGAGCTTGGAGAGAAATGAGAAATACATGAAGGAAACCATGTTTCCTCTTTAAATGCGAGATCGATTATTGCGTGGAACTTTATTTTTGCCAAGCAAGCAAGCCCACCCATGTTTACTTGCTTTTTCTGTTTGGGGGAGGGGTTATTTGCACTCGTTGGGCTTCCAACTCGGGTTGGGATTCCATCCCGGGTTGGGATTCCCAACTCGAGTTTGGATTCCATCCCGGGTTGGGATTCCCAACCCGAGTTGGGATTCCCAACCTGAGTTGGGCTTGGGCTTCTGGTTTTTGCCTGGGGTAAGAAATGAGCTTAAAAATAAAATTAGATTCTTATGGGAATCATCCCGTGGATTTTAACTTATAACTACTATAGGGGGAGGGTATTCTTCGAATGCCCTTGCGGGAAAGTAATTGGAAACATGGGAAATATATTATTCCCCCCTTACTCGCAAATAATTCTAGATGCTTGAGCTTGGAGAGAAATGAGAAATAGATGAAGGAAACCATGTTTCCTCTTGAAATGCGAGATCGATTATTGCGTGGAACTTTATTTCTGCCACCGAATGGAACCCGAGTTAGATTTCCAAGCCGGGTTGGACTGCCATCTTGGCCTGGGCCTTTACCCCGAATTGGGTTGCTAAAAAAATAGTGAACGGATGGGGGAAAACATTTTTCCTCTTTCATGGGAGATCAAATTTTTGGTTGGAAGCATGTTTTTGACACGAATTGTTGTATTTCAGTTGGTACTTGGGTTGTACAGCAAACCCGAGTTGGGTTTATTACCCGGGTTGAAAAAAGGAGCCCGATAATAAAATGGGATGCTTATGAGAATCATCCCATGGATTTTAACTTATAACTACTATGGGGGGAGGGTGTTCTTCGAATGCCCTTGCGGGAAAGTAAGTGAAAACACGGGAAATATATTTTTCCCCCCTTACCCACAAACAATTCTGGATGTTTGAGCTTGGAAAGAAATGAGAAATGGAAAGAAGGAAACCATGTTTCCTCTTTAAATGTGAGATCGATTATTGCATGGAACTTTATTTTTTGCCACGGATTTATAAATTTTGGATGGAACTCGAGTTGGATTTACAGCCCGAGTTGGACTGCCATCCCGAGCGGGGCTTCCAGCCCCAATTTGGTTGTGAAAGAAATAGTGAACTAATGGGGGAAACCATTTTTCCTCTTTCATGCGAGATAGAATGTTGGGTGGAAGCACATTTTTGCTTCTGATTTTTGTATTGCATTTGCAACTCGAGTTGCACAGCCAACCCGAGATCTGAGTTTTTCTCGGCATAAAAAATGAGCTTGAAAATAAAATGGGATCCTTACGAGAATCACCCCGTGGATTTTAACTTGTTACTACTATGGGGGGAGGGTGTTCTTCGAATGCCCTTACGGGAAATCAAGTGAAAACACAGGAGAGATATTGTTCCCCCCTTTTACCCGCAAACAATTCCAGATGCTTGAGATTGGAAAGAAATGAGAAATGGATGAAGGAAACCATGTTTCCTCTTTAAATGAGAGATCGATTATTGCATGGAACTTTATTTTTGCCACGGATTTCTAAATTTTGGATGGAACCCAAGTTGGACTGCCATCCCGAACGGGGCTTCTAGCCCCAGTTTGGTTGCAAAAGAAATAGTGAACTCATGGGGGAAACCATTTTTCCTCTTTCATGCGAGATAGAATGTTGGGTGGAAGCACATTTTTGCATCTGTTTTTGTATTGCGTTTAGAACTCGAGTTGCACAACCAACCTGAATTCTGAGTTTTGCGCGCTGTAAAAAATGAGCTTGAAAATAAAATGGGATCCTTATGAGAATCATCCCATGGATTTTAACTTATTACTATTATGGGGGGAGGGTGTTCTTCGAATGCCCTTGCGGGAAAGCAAAGTGAAAACACGGGAGAGATATTGTTCCCCCCCTTTTACCCGCAAACAATTCCGGATACTCCAGTCGGGAAAGAAATGGAAACCATGTTTCCTCTGTAATGCGAGATCGTTTATTGCGTGGGACTTTATTTTTGCCTCGGATTTGTGTACTGTGGATGGAACTCGTGCCGGATTTCCAGCACGAGTTGGACTGCCATCCGGAACTGGGCTTCCAGCCTCGAGCTTGGTTTCCAAAGAAATGGAAACTGTGTTTACTCTGTAATGCGAGATCTATTACTATGTGGGACTTTATTTTTGCCTCGGATTTCCATATTGCAGATGGAACCCGGTTTGGATTTCCAGCCTGAGTTGGACTGCCATCCCGATCTGGTTTGTGAAGGAAATTGTGAACGGATGGGGGAAACTATGTTTTCTCTGTGTCGACTTGCACAACTCGAGCTCGAGCTGGGTCGGTGCTCTTGTTGTACTTGAAATAATGAGCTTAATAAAATATGATGGGATCCTTATGAGAAACATGGCATGGGTTTTAACTTATAACTACTATGAAGGGAGGGTTTTCTTTGAATGCCCTTGTGGGAAAGCAAGTGAAAACATGGGAAAGATATTATTCCCCCTTACCCGCAAATAAGTCTGGATACTCCAGTTGGGAAAGAGGTGGAAACTATGTTTCCTCTTTAATGTGATATCAAATGCTGTTTGGACTCCTATTTTTGCCCCCATTTACCGTATGTTTTGGTTTCTTGGTTCGGATCTCTTATTGCTCTGCGAAGAGTGGCAGGTTGATGATCGGGTGTTTCTATTCAATTTGAGCTTTGGCCTGAGGCCATTGTTAGGATTATCGATGCCCGAATCCCAACTCACCCACCCAGTAACAGACTTGATTACATGTATTTTGGCTTTTTTTGATTGTTCCTGGAGTTGTTCTCTAAAACTATTAGATCTAGCCGCCCTTTGCTAGTTTGGTTTATGCTTTTCCGAATGGTTCCAAGAGTGGACCTTCGGATTGCGCTATCAGAGTTGCCTTTTTAGTGCGATTTTCACAACTCGAGCCCGAGCTGGGTCGATGTAACGAGTTGCACTTGAAACAATGAGCTTAATCGTAAGCAGATACTCGAGTTGGGAATGAAATACTGGAAGGATGAGGGAAACCATGTTTCCTTCTCCTTAAAGCGGGATCAAATGGCAGGTGGACCCCCATTTTTGCCTCAAATTTCCATATTGCGGTCGGTTGGTTCGAATCTCTCTCTTATAACTATGCGAAGAGTGGCAGGCTGATGATCGGGTGTTTTCGATTCAATTTGAGCTTTGGCCTCAGGCCATTATTAGGGTTATCGACGCCCAGATCCCAGCTCACCCACCCAGTAACAGACTTGATTAAATGTATTTTGGCTTTTTCTGATTGTTCTTGAAGTTTTTCTCCAAAACTATCAGATCTAACCACCCCTTGCTAGTTTGATTTTACGCCTTTGCATATGGTTCCAGAAGTGGACCTTCAGAATGCTATCGGAGTTGCCTTTTTAGTGCGATTAACACTTGAAAAATTGAGCTTGATCAATATAATGGGATCCTTATGAGAAATGTGGCATGGATTTTAACTTATAACTACTATGGGGGGAGGGTGTTCTTTGAATGCCCTTGTGGGAAAGCAAGTGAAAACATGGGAAAGATATTGTTCCCCCCTTGCCTGCAAACAATTTCAGATGCTCGAGTTTGGAAATAAGTGGAAATGAAGTTTTCTCTATAATGCGAGATCAAATGCTATTTGGAATCGTATTTTTGCCTCAGATTTTGGCATATATTGTTGTTGTTTGGTTTGGATCTCTTATTGCTCTGCGAAGAGTGGTGGGCTAATGATCGGGACTTTCTATTCAATCTGAGCTTTGGCCTCAGGCCATTGTTAGGATTGTCGATGCCCGAATCGCAACTCACCCACCCAATAATAGACTTTGATTACATGTATTTTGGTTTTTTTTTATTGTTCCTAGAGTTGTTCTCAGAAACTATTGGACCTAGCTGCCCCTTGCCACTGTGATGTTCACCTTTGCTGATGATTCCGAGAGTGGACCTTCAGAGTTGACTATTTGGTGCCTATTCGTGCATCTCAAGCCCTGGATGGGTGTATTTGTCGATTTGCACTCGAGAAAATGAGCTTGATCATATTTTTGCCTCAGTTTTCCATATTGCAGTTGGTTGGTTTGAATCTCTTATTACTCTGCAAAGAGTGGCGGGCTGATGATTGGGCCTTTTGATTCAATCTGAGCTTTGGCCTCATGCCATTGTTAGGATTGTCGATGCCCGAATCCCAACTCACCCACCCAGTAACAGACTTTGATTACATGTATTTTGGCTTTTTCTGATTGTTCTTGGAGTTCTCCAAAACTATTGGATCTAGCCACCCCTTGCGACTTTGATTTTCACTTTTGTTGATGGTTCTGAGAGTGGACCTTCGAAGTTGCCTATTCGGTGCCTATTCACGCATATCAGGCCCTAGATGGGTGGATTTGCCAATTTGCACTCGATAAAATAAGCTTGATCATATATTTGCCTCAGCTTTCCATATTGCGGTTGGTTGGTTCAGATCTCTTATTACTCTGTGAAGAGTGGCGGGCTGATGATCGGGACTTTCGATTCAATTCGAGCTTTGGCCTTAGGCCATTATTAGGGTTGTTGATGCCCGAATCCCAACTCACCCACCTAGTAATAGACTTTGATTACATGTATTTTGGCTTTTTTTGATTGTTCCTGGAGTTGTCCTCTGAAACTATTGGATCTAGCCGCCCCTTGCCACTGTGGTTTTTGCTTTTGCTGATGGTTCCAGGAGTGGACCTTCGGAGTTGCCTATTTGGTGCCTATTCATGCATCTCAGGCCCTGGATGGGTGAATTTTATGATTTGCACTCGAGAAAATGAGCTTGATCATATTTTCCCCTCAGTTTTCCATATTATGGTTGGTTGGTTCGGATCTCTTATTACTCTGCGAAGAGTGGCGGGCTGATGATCGGGACTTTCAATTCAATCCGCGCTTTGGCCTCAGGCCATTGTTAGGGTTGTCGATGCCCGAATCCCAACTCACCCACCCAGTAATAGACTTGATGACATGTATTTTGGCTTTTTCACATTGTTCCTAGAGTTGTCCTCTAAAATTATTGGATCTAGCCACCCCTTTCCACTTCTGCTCTATAGATGTGGATGAGTGTAGTGCTTGTGCCATTTCCTCACTAGTATTTTGCAATTTCTATGAGGTGGAGGTGAAACCCTGTTCCTGGCCACAGTGCCTACGACTGGGTTATTTGCTTTCCATTTGGGTTACGAATGCCGAGTGGGAGGGCAGGAGCATTTTTGCTCTTCTCATGTTTGCGGTTGTTCTCAAATATGATGTGGGCTAGAGTATACATTATTTTCATTTGTGCCACTGTCTTTGCTCTGACACGTTCATTCCTTGTGTTGAACTCCTTGTGCTTGTGTGGGAATTTATGATGGAAGGTGAGATATGTCTCTTCTTCCTCTATGATGGTTCATTTTGGAAGTTTTGCTCTAAAACTTGGCTTGCTAGTCGGTCTAGGTGTTAGTGTGAATGTTTCGCATGTCCAATCAGATCACACATCTCCTAGTGGCTTCCAAGTATATATGTCAAATCTATGTGCACTTGAAAATAATGGGCTTGGAATTGCTCTTTTGTAGTGGTGCTTTTCCTTTCAGACTGAGGTTGATGCATTCAGACTATTTGCACCAATTAAAAGTGCATAGGGGGCTTTCCTAGGTAAGGAAGTTCTTTAGCGGTCTTAAAATTGAGGTGGCCGCATGCACGGTGCACTCTGTCCTTCGTGTCAATCGCGAGTTTGATCACTTCAGGATGTAAGGTGTAGGGCTTTATATGCGATGTTCTTTACAGGTGCCTGTAAACTGAAAACCTAGGGCTAGAGCACTACGGCCTGCTTGTAAATGCTTTTATGTTTTATTTCAAGGAAAGAATGAATGCCCGTTCACATGTCAAGCACAAGGATTTTATGTTTGATTTCAAGGAAAGAATGAATGCTTTGCTCTCGATTTCACACAGAAGTGGGTTTTGCCGGTGCTTGTCAGCATCATCCCACTTGCGATTGGAAGCTACCTGGTCGATCTTGCCAGTAGTCATATGCTTGTCTCAAAGATTAAGCCACGCATGTCTAAGTATGAACTATTTTAGACTGTGAAACTGTAGATGGCTCATTAAATCAGTTATAGTTTCTTTGATGGTACCTTACTACTCAGATAACTGTAGTAATTCTAGAGCTAATATGTGTACCAAATCTCGACTCTTGAAAGGGATGCATTTATTAGATAAAAGGTTGGTGCGGGCTCACTTGCTATTCCAGTGATTCATGATAACTCAATGGATTGCACAACCATTATGCCAGTGACGCTTCATTCAAATTTCTATTCTATCAACTTTCAATGGTAGGATAGAGGCCTACCATGGTGGTGATGGGTGATAGAGAATTAGGGTTTGATTCTAGAGAGGGAGCCTAACAAATGGCTACCACATCCAAGGAAAACAACAGGCACACAAATTACCCAATCTTGACATGGGGAGGTAGTGATTTGGAAGAGATAGTTGTGCAATCCATGCATCATGTGTGTGCTGGACCATCGGTGCCATGAGAATACAACTCTCGACAATGGATATCTCAGCTCTCACCATGATGAAGAATTTATCAAAATGTGATACTTAGTGTGAATTGCTGAATCCCATGAATCATCAAGTCTTTAAATGCAAGTTACGCCTGAGGCCTCAACTGAGGGCACGCCTGCTTGGGCATCACACTTCAAAATCACTCTCCCCCTTAGTGCATAGGTGGGAGCAGTGGATATGGCCATCCATCCCCAAAGGGGGTGAGGCCAGCTCAAATGGGCACGAGGTTTTTCCCCTGTGTCACGACGAGTAGTGGCCCACGTGGGTTGGCATTGATTTGTGGCTGGTGGGTGCAGATATGTGTGGAACTTTATCTTGCAGTTGTTGGATTTTTGCCTAATGTGCAGGCTAGAAGGCTACCTTCCACATCCCCAAGTCAGGAGTGAACACCCACTAAGTTTAAGCATATCATTAAGCAGAGGAAAAGAAACTTACAAGGATTCCCCTAGTAACGGTGAGCAAATTGGGAAGAGCCCAGCATGAAAATTGGTGGCCATGCCTGTCAAATTATAGTCTATAGAAGCATCCCCAGTGACGGATCGGGCCCAATTCCCCTAGAAGGGAGCACTAGAGAGTGTTAGAGCCCCGTCGGACCTAGACCCTATTGCACCACGAGGCACTATCGGCGAGTCGGGTTGTTTGGGAATGCAACCCTAATCAGGTGGTAAATTTTGTTTAAGGCTAAATATGGGCAAGAGGCTGATAGCGAACAAGTATCGCAAGGGAAAGATGAAAAGGACTTTGAAAAGAGAGTTAAAGAGTGCTTGAAATTTCTAGGAGGGAAGCAGATGGAGGCTGGTGATGTGCCTCAGTCGGATGTAAAATAGCGTGAGCCTATCCGTCGCTCGACTTGGGGGGCATGCCAATGTGGGCCATCATGGAGGCACAAGTGCATCCTTTGGGTCGCTCAATGAACCTCCTTTGCAATGGTCGGGGAATGAAGCATGCACCTATGGTGGGCCCTCGAGCACTTGTGCACTCGTGGCATTGGCTGGCGGGCTTTCCATCGGACCCATCTTGAAACACAGACCAAGGAGTCTAATATGTGTGTGAGTTGGCAATTTGGGAAACCCATGAGGCACAAGGAAGATGACTGGCAAGATCCCCTCTTAGGGGGTGCACCACCGACTGACCCTGATCTTTTGTGAAGGGTTTGAGTTCGAGCACACCTGTTGGGACCTAAAAGATGGTGAACTATGCCTAAGCAGGGTGAAGCCAAAGGAAACTCTGGTGGAGGCCCACATTGATACTGATGTGCAAATCCTTCATCTAACTTGGGTATAGGGGTGAAATACTAATCAAACTGTTTAGTAGCTAGTTTCCTTTGAAGTTTCCCTCAGGATAGTTGGAGCTCACATGTGAGTTTTATCAGGTAAAGCAAATGATTAGAGGCATCGGGGGCATAACGGCCTCGACCTATTCTCAAACTTTAAATAGGTAAGGCGGCGTGGCTGCTTCGTTGAGTTGTGCCACAGAATCATGAGCTCCAAGTGGGCCATTTTTGGTAAGCAAAATTGGCAATGCGGGATGAACTAAAATTTGAGTTATGGTGCCAAATTGCATGCTAACCCAGATCCCAAAAAGGGTGTTGGTTGATTCAGACAACAGGACGGTGGTCATGGAAGTTGAAATCTGCTAAGGAGTGTGTAACAACTCACCTGCTAAATCAACTAGCCCTAAAAATGGATGGCATTGAAGTGCGCAACCTATACTCAGCTATCAGGGCAAGTGCCAGGCTTTGATGAGTAGGAGGACGTAGGGGTTGTTGTGAAACCTTGGGCATGAGCCTGGGTGGACTAGCCCCCAGTGCAGATCTTGGTGGTAGCAGTAAATATTCAAATGAGAACTTTAAAGACTGAAGTGGGGAAAGGTTCCATGTGAACAACACTTGGACATGGGTTAGTCGATCCTAAGAGATGGGGAAGTCATGTTTCAAGGCCACACTCTGCACGATCATCGAAAGGGAATCGGGTTAATATTCCTGAACCAAGACGTGGTGGTGGATGGCAACATTAAGAAATCTAGAGATGTCAGTGGGGGCCCTGAGAAGAGTTATCTTTTCTTTTTAACAGCCTGCCCACCCTAAAATCAGTTCAACCAGAGATAGGGTCTAGTGGCTGGAAGAGCACCGCACATCCTATGATGTCTGGTGTGCCTTCAATAGCCCTTGAAAATTTGGAGGACCGAGTACCGTTCACGCCCAATCGTACTCATAACCGCATCAGATCTCCAAGGTGAACAACCTCTAGTCAATAGAACAATGTAGGTAAGGGAAGTCGACAAAATGGATCTATAACTTTGGGAAAAGGATTGGCTCTGAGAGCTAGGCCTAGGGGTCTATGCCCTGAACTTGTGGGCTATTGGTGGCCTGCCCGAGTTACTTTCATGGTGAGGGCTGGCCATCGCATGTCGACTGGGTGATGGGTGCAAGACGCTCCCCTTGTGGGGGCTTTCCTTAGGTGGCAAATAGCCAACTCAAAATTGGTATGAATAAGGGGAATCTAATTGTTTAATTAAAACAATGCATTGTGATGGTCCCTGCGGATGCTGACGCAATGTGATTTCTACCCAGTGCTCTAAATGTCAAAGTGAATAAATTCAACCAAGCGAGGTTAAACAGTGGGAGTAACTATGACTCTCTTAAGGTATCCAAATGTCTTGTCATCTAATTAGTGATGTGCATGAATGGATTAACAAGATTCCCACTGTCCCTATCTACTATCTAGCGAAACCACAGTCAAGGGAACGGGCTTGGCAGAACCAACAAGGAAAGAAGACCCTGTTGAGCTTGACTCTAGTCCGACTTTGTGAAATGACTTGAGAGGTGTAGAATAAGTGGGAGCCATTTAAGCACAAGTGAAATACCATTACTTTTAACGTTATTTTACATATTTTGTGAGGTGGAGATGGGGCAATGCCCCTATTTTTGGCCTTAAGCTGCGCTCTGGCGCATCGATCTGGGCAGAAGACATTGTCAGGTGGGGAGGGTAGAAGACTTTTGTGTCCCCAGGGGCTCGTGTCATTGGCAACCTCCATTCGATGCAACAGCCCATCTGGAGTAACCTTGTATAACAATTTCAAGCAGTCGGCAAGAAGAATCCTTTGCAAATGACTTAAATAAGCGACGGCGTATTGTAAGTGGCAGAGTGGCCTTGCTGCCATGATCCACTGAGATTTATCCCTCTATCACCTCGATTCGTACAACCTCAAGTCATTCTATGGGTGGGGTTCATGGGGAGATGCATCCATAAAAGTATGAGCAGCGTGTGGTTGAGAGCGCTGTGATTGGGTGTTTTTTCAAATTCGCACCTCGAACATTTTTGACAATGTTTTCAGTCACCCTATACCAATGTTGTTGTGTAGAATAATTCGCACTTAGAGAGGAAATTTTGAGTGGGATTTCCAAATTAATACGTTTTGTTGCATATTTTGGGTGGGGTTTCCTATACCGATGTCATCACACGGAGGAACTCGTACTTTGCCAATTTTTTGACAAATGTAGTAGTTTTTGGGTGGGGTTTCCTACACTGATGTCAACATATGAATAAATTTTCACTTAGATGGACTTTGGATAATATTTTGAGCGGGGCTCCCTATACCAGCATCGTCGCAATTCCACTCAGGAGAGGTGGGGTGGGGGAAGGAGGCGGGCGCAGGCTTTTCCCAAAATAACAGGGAGTGTTGAGTATTTTAGGTGGGGATTCCTATACCAATGTCATCACGTACAAAAATTTGCGCTTGCATAGATTTTTGACAATACTTTTAGTGTGATTTACAAAACAATATGTGGTGCTGCATATTTTGGGTGGGGTTCCCTGTACCGACGTCTTCGCGATGCGACTTGGGGGATTCCAACAATATGCACGTGTTACATATTTTAGTTGGGGTTTCCTATACCAGTGTAATTACATAGAGAAACTTGCACTTCAATAGATTTTTGACAATATTTTGAGCAGGGTTTCCTACACCAACGTTGCTGCAATGTAACTCGGGCTCCTAATGCAATTTGGGGGGTTCCAAAACAACATGCAGTGTTGCATGTTTTAGTTGGGGTTTCTTATACCAGTGGTCATTGCATAGAGAAATTCACGCTTGAGATGGATTTTTGACAATACTTTGAGTGGGGTTCCTATACCAACATCATCGTAATGCCACTCTGAGTTGCATCGCACAAAGAAATTCACACTTGGATTTTTGATAATATTTCAAGTGGGGTTTCCTATACCGTCGTTGTCGCAATGCCAATCGGGCTCCCAATGCAACTTGGGGGATTCTATGCAAGTGTTGTATATTTTTTTTGGGGTTTATAATACCAGTGTCATCATGCAGAGAAATTCACACCTGGACAGATTTTTGACAATATATCGAGTGGGGTTTCCTATACCAACATCATCGCAATGCCCACTCAGGGTCGCAATGCAACTCGGCCTCCCAGTGCAACTTGGGGGGTTCCAAAACAACATGTAGTGTTGCATATTTTAGTTGGGGTTTCTTATACTACTGTCATCACACAAAGAAATTCACACTTAAAATGGATTTTTGACAATATTTCAAGTGGGGTTTCCTATGCCAACATCGTTGCAATGCAACTTGAAGGGGGGAGGCAGGGCAGGGGTTTTACAAAATAGTAGGTAGCGCTTAATATTTTAGGTGGGGTTTCCTATACCCAATGTCATCACGTAGAGAAATTCCCACTTAGACAAATATTTGATAATACTTTTAGTGTGGTGTGGCATATTTTGGGTGGGGTTTCCTTACCAACGTAACTCATCTCAAACAATGCAACCCACCTCGTGCAATGCAGCTTGCCCAATTCTGACCCAGGTTGTGTCGATCACCTACGGTAGACCGCTCGTGTAATGTAACTCATATAATGTAGCTATATAAGCGCAACTCATGGCAACACATCTTGCACAACACAACCAATGTGGGACAACTCGTGCGACGCAACTCATCCCGCCCGATGCAACTTGCATAGTGCAACTCACACATCATAGATTGCCCAATGCCTTGACATAAATAAAAGGGGGTGCAACACCTAGACTTTAATATGGCACACAAGGGGATATCATGCAACACAATTTGCATAGTATAGCTCGCTCAACATAGCACGCACAACGTAGGTCAAGTTGGGTTGTGCCAGCCTTATAGTACTGCTCGCCTAATGTACAGCTCAACCAACGTAGCTTGCATGACGTAACTCATCTTGCACAACACAACCCATCTTGTACAACACACCTCATCTCACATAGCCCAAAAAGTGGATCCCAACTCACGCATCACATATGGTGAAGCTCAACTCAGGCAGAGCATCTCGCAAAGCCTAGCTCATGTAATGCAAATCATTTTGCACATTGCGTATCCACATCGTAGCTCACCCAATGCAATTTGACTCAAGTTGTGTCAATCACTTAATGCAGCACAACCTGACACAACTCATGAAGTGTAGTTTGCACAATGTAACTTGAGAAAAAAATACTCGTGCAACACCACTTGTGTATCTCATCTCGCACAATGCAACTTGTATCATGTAACACAACTCATGTCATGCAGTGCAACTCATATAGCACATTTTGTGAAACTCAGCTTGCAAACCATATCTCATGCAATGCAACTCGTATAGCACGTCTTGTAAAACTCATCTTGCAAAGCGTAGCTCATACGATGCAACTCGGGTATTACATCTCATCTCGCATAGCGCAACTCATCTTATGCAATGCAACCCATCTTGCTTAATGCAACTCATGCCATGAAGTGTAACTCATGTAGTGTAACTAGTGCAACACAACTCACATGGTGCATCTTGACCCAGGTTGCGTTGACTAACTAAGACTTCCAATACAACTCGGGCTCACAACGCAATTTGGGGAATTGTTCCCAATGCAACCTAGGGTCATAGTGCAACTCAGGGAGTTGCTCCCAATGCAACTTGAGGTTTTAATGCAACTCAAGAAGTTGACCCCAACACAAATTAGATTCACAATGCAACTTGGGGTCTCAATGCAGTCTAGGCTCGTAACTCTACTCGAGGATTTGCTCCCAATGCCACTATGAGAGTTGCTCCCAATGCAACTCAGGGAGTTGATCCCAATGTAACTTAGATTCATGAAGTGACTTATGCTTATAATGCAACCCAAGTTCATAATGCAAGTCAGGAAGTTAATCCCAATGCAAATCAAATTCACAATGCAACTTGGGGTCTCAATGCAGTGTAGTGTCACAACTCTACTCGAGGAGTTGCTCCCAATGCAACTGCCATTCACGATGCAACTATAGGTTTGAACTCATAATGCAACTCAGGGAGTTGATCCCAATGCAAAATAGATTCACAAGGCAACTCAGGGAATTGTTCCTAATGTAATTCAGATTCACGATGCAACTCAAGTTCACAATGTAACTTGAGCTCATGATGTAACCTATGGAGTTGCTCATAATGCAACTCAAGGAGTTTCTCCCAGTTCAACTTTGGGTCACCATGCAACTCATCTCCTACAATGTAACCCATCTTGTGAAGTGAAACTCACATAGTGCAGCTCGATCTGGGCTGTGCTGACCCCAATAGCATCGATCATCTAATACAGCAGGATACGATGTAGTTCATGTAGCGAAGCTCATCTCGCATAACACACTTTATGTCGCATAGTGTACCTCATGAATATCAACACGTGCATTACATCTGGGGAAGATCGACCCATGCACCGCCTCTCATCAAGCCCAGCTTATGCATCACAAATCATCTCGCATAGTGTATCACACGCAACACACATCCACATCATTAGATGTATGTGTGAGGGGAACACAGACCGCCTAATGTCTTGATAAAATAGGGGAAAAGGGTGCAACATCGGGACTTCTCAGGAGGTCACCCATCCCAGTACTACCCCAGCCCAAGCACACTTAACTACAGAGTTCTGATGGGATCCGATGCACTAACGTTGGTATGATCACACCTGATATTTACTTTATCACGCTACTCTACTTTTAGGAGACACGTGGAAGGCATCACACAGACCTAATTTGTTGCATGAGGCTCATTTGGTCTCACCTATGTGTGAGTTGCAACACACTACTCTGTGGGTTGTCTATGTCTATGTCCTTCTCCCAATTCAACTCTGGGTCACAATGCAACTCGGGTATTACATCTCATCTCACATAGTGCAACTCATCCTGTGTAATGCAACCCATCTCGCTTAATGCAACTCATGCCATGAAGTGTAACTCATGTAGTGCGGCTAGTGCAACACAACTCACATGGTGCATCTTGACCCATGTTACGTCAATGGACTAAGGCTTCTAATACAACTCAAGCTCGCAACACAACTTGGGGAGTTGTTCCCAATGCAACTCAGGGTCATAGTGCAACTCAGGGAGTTGCTCCCAATGCAACTCGGGGTCGTAATGCAACTCAGGAAGTTGACCCCAATGCAAATTAGATTGACAATGTAACTTAAGGTGTCAATGTAGTGCAGGCTCGCAACTCTACTTGAGGAGTTACTCCCAATGCCACTCTAGGAGTTTCTCCCAATTCAACTCAGGGAGTTGATTCCAATGTAACTCAGATTCGTGAAGTGACTTATGCTTGCAATACAGCTCAGGGAGGTGATCCCAATGCAATGCAGATTCATGATGCAACTCAAGCTCGCAATGCAACTCAAGGAATCACTCCCAATGTAGATCGGATTCACGATGTAACTCGAGGTCACAATACAACTAAGGCTTCCAATACAACTCGGGCTACCTGTGTAACTTGGGCTCACAATGCAATTTGGGGAGTTGTTCCCAATGCAACTCAGGGTTGTCGTGCAACTCGAGGAGTTGTTCCCAATGCAACTCGAGGTCACAATCCAAGTCGAGAAGTTGATCCCAATGCAACTTGGGCTCACAATGCAAGTCGCGAAGTTGATCCCAATGCAAATCAGATTCACATTGTAACTTGGGGTCTAAATGTAGTGCAACCTCACGACTCTACTCGAGGAGTTGTTCCCAATGCAACTACCATTTACGATGCAACTTTGGGTTCAAACTCGTAATGCAACTGGGGGCGTTGATCCCAATGCAAAACAAATTCACAAGGCAGCTCATGGAATTGTTCCCAATGTAATTTAGATCATGATGCAACTTGGGTTCATAATGTAACTTCAGCTCATGATGTAACTCGTGGAGTTGCTAACAATGCAACTCAGGGAGTCTCCCCCAATTCAACTCTGGGTCGCCATGCAACTCATCTCCCATAGTGCAACCCATCTCGTGAAGTGCAACTCAAATAATGCAGCTTGATGGACTTGATAATTATTGGTAGTGAAGTAAGCAAGGAAGATGGACTTGATAATTATGGGAATCATTATGAGGAGCATGACATGGATTCGAACTCAAGCAAGCAAGCAATGTAACCCATGGAGGCTAATAGGGTATTACATATTGTCTCGCATATCTCAACTCATCCTGTGTAATGCAACCCATCTCACTTAATGCAACTCGTGCCATGAAGTGTAACTTGCGTAGTGTAGCTAATGCAACACAACTCATGAGGCACATATTGACCCAGGTTGCACCGACCGACCAAGGCTTCTAATACAACTCGAGCTCGCAATGCAACTTGGGGAGTTGTTCCCAACGCAACTCAGGGTCATAGTGCAACTTGGAGAGTTGCTCCCAATGCAACCCGAGGTCGTAATGATAGTTGGGAAGTTGACCCCAATGCAAATCAAATTCACAATGCAACTTGGGGTCTCAATGCAGTGCAAGCTCCCAACTCTACTTAGGGAGTTACTCCCAATGCCACTTGGGGAGTTGTTCCCAATGCAACTTAGGGAGTTGATTTGGGTTGCACTGACCCCGATAGCATCTATCATCTAATACAGCTTGATATGATGTATATCATGTAGCAAAGCTCATCTCACATAGCACACTTAAATCTCACACAGTGCACCTCATGAATCATAGCTCGAGCATCGCATCTGGCGAAGCTCTACCCATGCAATGCCTCTCGTGAAGCCCAGCTTATGTAGCACAAATCATCTCGCATAGTGAAGCACGTGCAACACACATCCACACATCAACGTATGTGCAAGGGGAACAAACACCACCCAATGTCTTGATAAAATGGGGAAAAAGGGTGCAATACTGGGAATGCAATGCACCTCATGAATTTTAGCTCATGCTTTACATCTATAAAAGCTCTACCCATGTAATGCCTCTCATAAAGCCCAGCTTATGCAGCACAAATCATGTCACATAGTGTAGTATGAGCAACACACATCCACATCATCAGAGTATGTGTGAGGGGAACACAGACCACCCAATCTCTTGGTAAAATAGGGAAAAAGGGTGCAACACTAGGACTTCTCGGGAGGTCACCCATCCCATTACTACCCTGGCCCAAGCGTGCTTAACTGTAGAGTTTTGATGGGATCCAGTGCAATAACACTGGTATGATCACACCTAATATTTACTTTATCATGCTACTCTACTTTTAGGAGACACGTGGAAGACAACAGACATACCCAATTTGTTGCATGAGACTCGTTTGGCCTCACTTATCTCATGCGATGCAACTCGTATAACACATCTTGTGAAGCTCATCTTGTAAAGTGTAGCTCAAGCGATGCAATTCAAGAATTACATATTGTCTCGTATAGCTCAACTCATCCTATGCAATGCAACCCATCTCGCTTAATGCAACACGTGCAATGAAGTATAACTCACATAGCTCAGCTAATGCAACACAACTCATGCGGTGCATATTGACCCAGGTTAAACCGACCGACTAAGGCTTCCAATACAACTTGGGCTCACAATGCAACTTGGGGAGTTGTTCCCAATGCAACTCAGGGTCATAGTGCAACTTGAGGAGTTACTCCCAATGCAACTTGGGGTCGTAATGCAAGTCAAGAAGTTGACCCCAATACAAATCAGAATCATAATGCAACTTGGGTTCTCAATGCAGTGCAGGCTCCCAACTCTACTCGGGGAGTTGCTCCCAATGCCACTTGGGGAGTTGTTCCCAATGCAACTCAGGGAGTTGATCCCAATGAAACTCAGATTCACAAAGTGACTTATGCTCGCAATATAGCTCAAGGAGTTGATCCCAATGCAACACAAATTCATGATGTAACTCAGGCTCACAATGCAACTCAAGGAATTTATGCCACTCGAGGAATTGCTCCCAATGTAAATCAGATTCATGATGCAACTAGAGGTCACAATACAAGTAAGGCTTCCACTACAACTCGGGCTCCCTATGCAACTTGAGCTCGCAATGCAATTCGGGGACCTGTTCCCAATGTAACCTGGGGTCATAGTGCAACTCAAGGAGTTGTTCCCAATGCAACCCGAGGTCGCAATGCAAGTCAAGATGTTGATCCCAATGCAAATTGGATTCACAATGTAACCCTGGGTCACAATGCAAGTCAGGAAGTTGACCCCAATGCAAATTAGATTCACAATGCAACTTGGGGTCTCAATGCAGTGCAGCCTCGCAACTCTACTCGAGGAGTTGCTCCCAATGCAACTATCATTCACGATGCAACTCTGGGTTTGAACTCATAATGCAACTCAGGGAGTTTGATCCCAATGTAAAACATATTCATAAGGCAACTCAGGGCTGTAATGCAACTCGAAAGTTATTCCCAATGCAACTCTTGGAGCGCAGTGCACCTCATGAATCTCAGCTCGTGCTTCGCATCTAGCGAAGCTCGACCCATGAAATGCCTCTCGCAAAGCCTAGCTTATGTAGCACAAATCATGTCACATCGTGCAACGTGTGCAACACACATCCACATCATCAGAGTATGTGTGAGGGAAACACAGACCGCCCAATGTCTTGATAAAATGGGGAAAAAGGGTGCAACACTGGGACTTCCTGAGAGGTCACCCAACCCAGTACTACCTCGGCCCAAGCGTGCTTAACTATGGAGTTCTAATGGGATATGGTGCACTAACACTGGTATGATTACACCTAATATTTACTTTAGCATGCTACTCTACTTATATGAGACACTTAGAAGACATCAGACAGACCCAATTTGTTGCACGAGAATTATTTGGCCTCACTTATGTGTGAGTTTCAACACACTACTCTGTTGGTTCAATATGGCACACAATGCAACTCTACTACCCCATCAAGACTTATGTGGGAAAAAGGGTGCAACACCGAGACTTCCCAGGAGGTCACCCATCCCAATACTACACCAGCTGAAGCACGTTTAATTAGGGAGTTCTGATGGGATCTGGTGCACTAACGCTGGTATGATCGCACCCGATATTTACTTTATCACATTACTCTAGTTGTAGGAGACTGCCAAATGTCTTAATAAAATGTAAAAAAAAGGGTGCAACACCAGGACTTCCCAGGAGGTCACCCATCTTAGTACTACCCCGACCCAAGCACGCTTAGCTGCGGTGTTATGATGGGATCTGGTGTACTAACGCTGGTATGATCCCACCTGCCCAATGTCTTGATAAAAGGGGAGAAAAGCATGCAATAAGCAAGCAAGAGGGGTTATTTGAACTCATTGGGCTTTCAGCCCAGGTTGGGCTTGGGCTTCTAATTAGAGTATGTGCGAGGAGAACATAGAGCACATAATGTCTTGATAAAAAAGGGGGAAAAGGGTGCAACACCAGGACTTCCCAGGAGGTCACCCATACCAGTACTACCCCGGCCCAAGCGCGCTTAACTGTGGAGTTCTGATGGGATCGGGTGCACTAACGCTGGTATGATCGCACCCGCCCAATGTCTTGATAAAAGGGGGGGAAAGCGTGCAACACCAGGACTTCCTGGGAGGTCACCCATCCCAGTACTACCCCATCCCAAGCATGCTTAACTGTAGAGCTCTAACATGGGTTGGGCTTCCAAGCAAGAGGGGTTATTTGAACTCATTAGGCTTCCATCTCGGGTTGGGATTCCAACTCGAGTTGGGCTTGGGCTTGGGCTTCTGATTAGAGTATGTGTAAGGAGAACACATAGCACCCAATGTCTTGATAAAAGGGGGGAAAAGGGTGTAATACCGAGACTTCCCGAGAGGTCGCCCATCCCAGTACTACCCCGGCCCAAGCGCGCTTAGTTGCAGAGTTCTAATGGGATCCGATGCACTAACGTTGGTATGATCACACCCGCCCAGTGTCTTGATAAAAGGGGGGAAAAGCATGCAACACCGAGACTTTCTGAGAGGTCACCCATCCCATTACTACCCCAGCACAAGCGCGCTCAACTACAGAGTTTTGATGGGATTCGATGCACTAACGCTGGTATGATCACACCCGATATTTACTTTATCATGTTACTCTACTTGTAAGAGACACATGGAAGACATCAAATAGACCCAATTTGTTGCACGAGGCTCATTTAGCCTCACTTATGTGTGAGTTTCAACACACTATTATGTTGGTTCAATATGGCACGCAAGGGGATCCCATCGTAACTCTCACACTATCTCTGACTTAGCGAAGCCCATTGTGTGCAGTGCAACTCGCGTGGTGCATCTCACAAATTGTAACTCGCCCAATGTAGCACGATCCAGGGTGTGTTGATTGCCTAACACAACTCAACTTAGTGTATCTCATGCAACGCAACTCATCACATGCTGCACAACTCATGCATTACAGCTCAACTTGGGTTATGCTAACCCAGGGTGTGCAGCGCAACCTCGTGCAATTCGTTTCTCACAACATAAATCATAAACAAGGTCCCATACCCTTCATGCTTGTCTATGTCTTTCTCTCCCCCACACCCCCGAACCCCCCAACACCAGGACTTCTTGGGAGGTCACCCATCCCAGTACTACCCCGGCCCAAGCATGCTTAACTGCGGAGTTCTGATGGGATCCGGTGCACTAACGCTAGTATGATCGCACCCACCCAATGTCTTGATAAAAGGGGGGAAAGTGTGAAACAAGCAAGCAAGCAAGAGGGGTTATTTGAACTCGTTGGGCTTCCAGCTCGGGTTGGGCATGGGCTTTTAATGAGAGTATGTGTAAGGAGAACACAGAGCACCCAATGTCTTGATAAGAGGGGGGAAAAGGGTGCAACACCAGGACTTCCTTGGAGGTCACCCATCCCAGTACTACCCCAACCCAAGCGCACTTAACTATGGAGTTCTGATGGGGTCCGGTGCACTAACGCTGGTATGATCACACCCGCCCAATGTATTGATAAAGGGGGGAAAAGCGTGTAACATCAGGACTTCCCGAGAGGTCACCCATCCCATTACTACCCCAGCCTAAGCATGCTTAACTGCGGAGTTTTGCCTGGGTTGGGTTTCCAAGCAAGCAAGCAAGAGGGGTTATTTGAACTCGTTGGGCTTCCATCCCAAGTTGGGATTCCAACCCAAGTTGGGCTTGGGCTTGGGCTTCTGATTAGAGTATGTGCAAGGAGAACACATAGCGCCCAATGTCTTGATAAAAGGGGGGAAAAGGGTGCAACACTAGGACTTCTCGAGAGGTCAGCCATCCTAGTACTACCCCGGCCCAAGCGTGCTTAACTGCAGAGTTCTGATGGGATCCATTGCACTAACGCTGGTATGATCGCACCCACCCAATGTCTAGATAAAAGGGGGGGAAAGCGTGCAACACCAGGACTTCTCGAGAGGTCACCCATCCCAGTACTACCCTGACCCAAGTGTGCTTAACTACGGATTTTTGATGGGATCCGGTGCACTAATGCTGGTATGATCGCACCCAATATTTACTTTATTGCGTTACTCTACTTGTAAGAGACACGTGGAAGACATCAGAGAGACCCAATTTTTCGCACGAGGCTCATTTAGCCTCACTTATGTGTGAGTTTCAACACACTATTATGTTGGTTCAATATGGCACACAAGGGGATCCCATCATAACTATCACACTGTCTCGGACTTAGCAAATCCCATCCTATGCAGTGCAACTCGCGTGGTGCATCTCACACATTGTAACTCACCCAATGTAGCATGATCCAGGGTGTGTCGATTGCCTAACACAACTCAACTCAGTGCATCTCATGCTACGCAACTCATCTCATGCCGCACAACTCATGCATTACAGCTCGACCTGGGTTATGCTAACCTAGGGTGTGCAGTGAGACCTCATGCAATTCGCTTCTCACAACGTAGATCATAAGCAAAAAGAGGGTCCCATACCCTTCATGCTTGTCAATGTCTTTCTCTCCCCCACACCCCTGAAACCCTCCCACTACCTCCCTCGCCCGCCATCAGAGTATGTGTGAGGGGAACACAAATTGCGGGATGTCTTGATAAAATGGGGAAAAAAAGGGTGCAACATCGAGACTTCCTAGGAGGTCACCCATCCCATTACTACCCCGGTCTAAGCATGCTTAACTGTGGAGTTTTGATGGGATCCGGTGCACTAACGCTGGTATGATTGCACCCGATATTTAATTTATCACATTACTCTACTTGTAGGAGACACGAAGAAGACATCAGAGAGATGTAATTGATTGCACGGGACTCATTTGGCCTCACTTATGTGTGAGTTTCAACACACTACTCTGTTGGCTCATTATGGCGCACAAGGGGATCCCATCATAAGTGAGGTTCAACACACTACTCTGTTGGTTCAATATGGCACACAAGGGGATCCCAGCATAACTCGTGCACTCTGTTTGACTTAGCAAAACCCATCGCATGCAATGCAACTCACATGGTACATCTCACACAGTGTAACTCGCCCAATGTAGCATGATCTAGGTTGTGTCGATTGCCTAACTCAACTCAACTCAGTGCATCATGTGCAGTTCAACTCATCTCATTCTGCATGACTCATGCATTACAACTCGACTTGGGTTATGCTAACCCAGGGTGTGTAGCTCGACCTCATGCAATTCATCTCTCACAACGTAACTCATCTCGTGGTAGTGAGCGCATGTAGTGCATCTAGTGTAACCTAGCTAATCTTGCATAACACACCATGCCCAATGCCAACACAGGGTTCATCAATTCCCTAACACATCTCGACTTGGTGCAATGAGTGTAATGTAAGTCGTATAAGGCAGCTAGAGAGGCACATGCCACACCGCATCTGGTTCAACATTGACGCCGTGTAGCTCAAGCAAAGCAACACATCCTATGTAATGCAACTTACATAGTGCATCTGATGCAATGCATATCATCCAATGTAGCATGAGCCTCGATTCATAAATATATAAGGTAGGGCCTCCAATACGGCTCTGTGCGGGTTGGGTCGACCTTGTAATGCATCTCACACATCAAAATTCATCTCGTGTAGTACAATGAATATTAATCACCACACTCTAAATAGTGTGGCTTGCATAATGTGACTTTGCCTAGGTTGTGATGATAGCCCAATGCATCTCAACCCAGAGCAACCCACCCAATGCATCTCGTGCAGCATAACCCATGTGGCAATGCACAACATAGCTCGTGTAGCAGTTCTCACACATCGTTGCTCTCTCAATGTGAATCCACCTACATCGTGGTGATCGCCTAACACAGCTTGACCTGAGTTGAGTCAACTTGGGTTGAGTTGGGCAGGCACAACTCGTGCAACATAACTCATCTCGAACAACGCAACCCACCTTGTGCAGTACAGCTCGCCCAATGCTGACCCAGGTTGTGTCGACCACCTAAGGCATATCGCTTGTGTAATGTAACTCATAGAATGCAACCCTAGAAGCACAACACATAGCAACACATCTTACATAATGCAACCCATGCAGGCTGACTCATGCAATGCAACTCATCCCCACCCAGTGTAACTTGCATAGTGCAACTCACACACCACATCCCGCTCAATACTCACGTAGGGAAATTCATCATGTGTAATGCAACTTACACGGTGCATCTCCTGCAACATAGATCACCCAATGCATCATGACCCTCGACTCATAAATATATAAGGTAGGGCCTCCAATACGGCTCAGTGGGGGTTGGGTCGACTGTGTAATGCAACTCAACACAATGCATCTCGCACATCAGAACTCATTTCATGTGGTGCAACTCGATATATTCTAGTTGCGAAAGAAATAGTAAATGGATGAAGGAAACCATGTTTCCTCTGGGATGCAAGATCGAATGTTGGGTGGAACTTTATTTTTGCCTTGTGTTTATGTATTGCAGTTTGAACTCGAGTGCAATCCCGGCCCGAGTTGGACATCCATCCCGAGTTGGACTGCCAACGTGAGTTGGATTGCCAGCCTGGGTTGGGTTGGCCGCTCGAGTTGAAAAAATGAGGTCGATTTTAATGGGATCCTTATTAGAATCGTGACATGGATTTTAACTTATAACTACTATGGGGGAAGGGTGTTCTTTGAATGCTTTTGTGGGAAAACATGGGAAACATTTTGTTACCCTCTTTACCAGCAAGCAATTCGGTATACTCTAGTTACAAAAAAAATAATAAATGGATTGATGAAACCATGTTTCATCTTCAATGAAATATCCAATGTTGTGTGGAACTTAATTCTTTGCCTCGGATTTCCGTATTGCAATTCGAATTGGAGTTGGATTGTTGCTAGGCCGAGCTGGGTTGACAGCCCGAGCTGGGTTGCTAGCCCGGGTTGGGTTGGTAACCCGAGTTGGGTTGGAAGCTTGAGCTGGGTTGGCAGCCCGAGCTGGTTTGGCAGCCCGAGCTAGGTTGCCAACTCGAGCTTAAAAAATGAACTCGATAATCATGGAATCCTTATGAGGATCATGACATGGCTTTTAACTTACAAAAACTATGGCGAAAGGGTGTTCTTTGAATGCCTTTTTGGGGAAAGAAGCGAAAACATGGGAAACATTTGTTCCACTCTTTACCTGCAAACAATTCGGTATACTTCGGTTGCAAAAATGGACTTGAATGCAAGATCAATTGTTATGTGGGAATTAATTTTTTGAGACAGATTTTTGTGCTACGATTGGAGGAAGAGTTACACTCCCAATCAGAGTTCTACAAATCCGATTCGGGTGGCTGACATGAGCGGGGCAGGGAACCAGAGTAGGAAAAATGAACTTGATAACCAATGGGATGGTTATGAGAATGATGACATGGATTTTAACTTATAACTACTATGGGGGGAGGGTGGGAAAGCAAGTGGGGAATCCTTATGAGGAACATGACATGGATTTGAACTTATAATTACTATGAAGGGGAGCAAGCAAGCAAACACTACTATGGAGGGAGGGCGGGGAAGGAAGCAAGGAAGATGGACTTGATAATTATGGGAATCCTTACGAGGAGCATGACATGGATTCAAACTCAAGCAAGCCAGCAAGCCCATGTTTACTTGTGTTTGCTATTGGGGGGGTGGTTATTTGAACTCGTGTTTGGATTCCCACCCCGAGTTGGGCTTCCAACCCGGGTTGGGCTTCCAACCCGGGTTGGGCTTCCAACCCGGGTTGGGCTTCCAACCCGGGTTGGGCTTCCAACCCGGGTTGGGCTTCCATCTCGGGTTGGGATTCCCACCCCTGTTGGGATTCCAACCCGAGTTGGGCTTGGGCTTCTAATTTTTGCCAGGGATAAAAAATGAGCTTGAAAATAAAGGGGGATCCTTATGAGAATCATCTCGTCAGGTGGCCGACATGAGTGGGGCAGGGAAAAATGAAAAATGAACTTGATAACCAATGGGATGGTTATGAGAATGATGACATGGATTTTAACTTATAACTACTATGGTGGGAGGGTGGGCAAGCAAGTAAGGAGGGAATATAAAGTTGATAAACAAGGGACCTGTATGAGAACCATGGAATGTATTTTAACTTTTAACCACTATGGGGGGAGGGTGGGGAAGGAACGAAGGAAGATGGACACTTGATAATGATGGGAATCCTTATGAGGAGCATGCCATGGATTTGAACTTATAACCACTATGAAGGGGAGAAAACAAGCAAGCAAACACCACTATGGAGGGAGGGCAAGCAAGCAAGCAAGCAATTAATTTGGGGGAGGGGTTATTTGGCTATTTGGGGGAGGAAGCAAGAAATTAATTTGGGGGAGGGGTTATTTACACTCATTGGGATTCCAACCCAGGTTGAACTTCCAACCTGGGTTGGGATTCCCAGGCCGGGTTGGGATTCCCAGGCCGAGTTGGGCTTGGGCTTCTGGTTTTTGCCTTTGGTAAAAAATGAGCCTGAAAATAAAATGGGATTCTTATGGGAATCATCTCGTGGATTTTAACTTATAACTACTATAGGGGGAGGGTGTTCTTCGAATGCCCTTGTGGGAAAGCAATTGAAAACATGGGAAATATATTGTTCGCCCCTTACCCGCAAACAATTCCGGATGCTCGAGCTTGGAGAGAAATGAGAAATAGATGAAGGAAACCATATTTCCTCTTTAAATGCGAGATCAATTATTGTGTGGAACTTTATTTTTGCCAAGCAAGCAAGCTCGCCCATGTTTACTTGCTTTCGCTATTTGGGGGAGGAGTTATTTGCACTCGTTGGGCTTCCAACCCGGGTTGGGATTCCCAACCCGAGTTGGGCTTGGCCTTCTGGTTTTTGCCTGGGGTAAGAAATGAGCTTGAAAATAAAATTGGATTCTTATGGGAATCATCCCATGGATTTTAACTTATAACTACTATAGGGGGAGGGTATTCTTCGAATGCCCTTGCGGGAAAGCAATTGGAAACATGAGAAATATATTGTTCCCCCCTTACCCGCAAACAATTCCGAATGCTTGAGATTGGAGAGAAATGAGAAATAGATGAAGGAAACCATGTTTCCTATTGAAATGCGAGATCGATTATTGTGTGGACCTTTATTTTTACCACTGGATGGAACTCGACTTAGATTTCAAGGCCGAGTTGGACTGCCATCCCGGCCTAGGCCTTTACCCCGAATTGGGTTGCTAAAGAAATAGTGAACGGATGGGGGAAACTATTTTTCCTCTTTCATGGGAGATCAGATTTTTGGTTGGAAGCATGTTTTTGACACGAATTGTTGTATTTTGGTTGGTACTTGGGTTGCATAGCAAACCCGAGTTGGGTTTATTACCCGGGTTGAAAAAAGGAGCCCGATAATAAAATGTAATGCTTATGAGAATCATCCCATGGATTTTAACTTATAACTACTATGGGGGGAAGGTGTTCTTCAAATGCCCTTGCGGGAAAGAAAGTGAAAACATGGGAAATATATTGTTCCCCCTTGCCTGCAATATTACTACTATGGGGGAGGGTGTTCTTCGAATGCCCTTGCGGGAAAGCAAGTGAAAACACGGGAGAGATATTGTTCCCCCCCTTTTACCCGCAAACAATTCCGGATGCTTGAGCTTGGAAAGAAATGAGAAATGGATGAAGGAAACCATGTTTCCTCTTTAAATGCGAGATCGATTATTGCGTGGAACTTTATTTTTGCCACGGATTTCTAAATTCCGGATGGAACCCGAATTGGACTGCCATCCCGAGCGGGGCTCCCAGCCCCAGTTTGGTTGCGAAAGAAATAGCGAACTCATGGGGGAAACCATTTTTCCTGTTTCATGCGAGATAGAATGTTGGGTGGAAGCACGTTTTTGCGTCTGATTTTTGTATTGCGTTTGGAACTCGAGTTGCACAGCCAACCCGAAATCTGTGTTTCGAGCGCCGTAAGAAACGAGCTTGAAAATCAAATAGGATCCTTATGAGAATCATACCGTGGATTTTAACTTATTACTACTATGGGGGGAGGGTGTTCTTCGAACGCCCTTGCGGGAAAGCAAAGTGAAAACACGGGAGAGATATTGTTCCCCCCCTTTTACCCGTAAATAATTCCGGATACTCCAGTCGAGAAAGAAATGGAAACCATGTTTTCTCTGTAATGTGAGATTGTTTATTGCATGAGAATTTATTTTTGCCTCGTATTTCTATACTATGGATGGAACTCGTGCTAGATTTCCATCACGAGTTGGACTGCCATCAAGAACTGGGCTTCCAACCTCGAGCTTGGTTGCCAAAGAAATGGAAACTGCGTTTACTCTATAATGCGAGATCTATTACTGTGTGGAACTTTATTTTTTCAGCAAATTTTTGTATTACGAATGGAACCTGGTCTAGATTTCTAGCCTGAGTTGGACTGTAATCCTGATCTGGTTTGCAAAGGAAATAGTGAACGAATGGGGGAAACTATGTTTCCTCTGTGTCAATTTACACAACTCAAGCCCGAGCTGGGTCGGTGCTCTTGTTGTACTTGAAATAATGAGCTTGATCAAATATGATGGGATCCTTATGAGAAACATGGCATGGGTTTTAACTTATAACTACTATGAGGGGAGGGTGTTCTTCGAATGCCCTTGCGGGAAAGCAAGTGAAAACATGGGAAAGATATTGTTCCCCCCTTACCCGCAAATAATTCTGGATACTCCGGTTGGGAAAGAGGTGGAAACTATGTTTCCTCTTTAATGCGATATCAAATGTTGTTTGGACTCCTATTTTTGCCCCAGTTTACTATATGTTTCAGTTTATTGGTTCGGATCTCTCATTGCTCTATGAAGAGTGGCGAGCTGATGATCGGGTGTTTTGATTCGATTTGAGCTTTGGCTTGAGGCCATTGTTAGGATTGTCGATGCCCGAATCCCAACTCACCCACCCAGTAACAGACTTGATTACATGTATTTTGGCTTTTTCTGATTGTTCCTGGAGTTGTTCTCTGAAACTATTAGATTTAGCCACCCTTTTCGAGTTTGGTTTACACTTTTGCGAATGGTTCTGGGAGCGAACCTTCAGAATGCACTGTCAGAGTTGCCTTTTCAGTGCGATTTGGACAACTTGAGCCTGAGCTGGGTTGATGTAATGAGTTGCACTTGAAACAACGAGCTTGATCATAATCAGATACTCGAGTTGGGAATGAAATACTGAAAGGATGAGGGAAACCATGTTTCCTTCTCCTTAAAGTGGGATCAAATGGTGGATGGACCCCCATTTTTGCCTTGGATTTCTATATTGTGGTCGGTTGGTTTGGATCTCTCTCTTATAACTATGTGAAGAGTGGCGGGCTGATGATCAGGTGTTTTCGATTCAATCTGAGCTTTGGACTCAGGCCATTATTAGGGTTATCGATGCCCAGATCCCAGCTCACCCACCCAATAATAGACTTGATTAAATGTATTTTGGCTTTTTTTTATTGTTCTTAGAGCTCTTCTCTAAAATTATCGGATCTAGCCGCCCCTTGCCAGTTTGATTTTACGCCTTTGCGTATGGTTCCAGGAGTGGACCTTCAAAACGCTGTCGGAGTTGCCTTTTTAGTGCGATTAGCACTTGAAATATTCATCTTGATCAATATAATGGGATCCTTATGAGAAATGTGACATGGATTTTAACTTATAACTACTATGGGGGGAGGGTGTTCTTTGAATGCCCTTATGGGAAAGCAAGTGAAAACATGGGAAAGATATTGTTACCCCCCTTGCCTGCAAACAATTCCAGATGCTCGATTTGGGAAATAAGTGGAAATGAAGTTTTCTCTATAATGCAAGATCAAATGTTGTTTGGACTCATAGTTTTACCTCGTATTTTGGCATATATTGTTGTTGTTTGGTTCAGATCTCTTATTGCTCTGCGAAGAGTGGTGGGCAGATGATCGAGACTTTTGATTCAATCCGAGCTTTGGCCTCAGGCCATTGTTAGGATTGTCGATGCCCAAATCCCAACTCACCCACCCAGTAACAGACTTTGATTACATGTATTTTGGCTTTTTTTTATTATTCCTCAAGTTGTTCTCTGAAACTATTGGATCTAGCTGCCCCTTGCCACTGCGGTGTTCACCTTTGCTGATGGTTTCGGGAGTGGACCATCAGAGTTGCATATTCGGTGCCTATTCACGCATCTCAAGCCATAGATGGATGGATTTGCCAATTTGCACTTGAGAAAATGAGCTTGATCATATTTTTGCCTCAGTTTTCCATATTGCGGTTGGTTAGTTCGGATCTCTTATTACTCTGTGAAGAGTGGCGGGCTGATGATCGGGCCTTTCGATTAAATCTGAGCTTTGTCCTCAGGCCATTATTAGGATTGTCGATGATCGAATCCCAACTCACCCACCCAGTACAATACTTTGATTACATGTATTTTGGCTTTTTTGATTGTTCCTAGAGTTCTCTAAAACTACTGGATCTAGCTGCCCCTTGCCACTGCGGTTTTCACTTTTGCTGATGGTTCTAGGAGTGGACCTTCAGAGTTGCCTATTCAGTGCCTATTCGCACATATCGGTCCCTAGATGGGTGGATTTGCCAGTTTCACTTGAGAAAATGAGCTTGATCACATTTTCACCTCAGTTTTCCATATTTTGGTTGGTTGGTTCAGATCTCTCATTACTCTGTGAAGAGTGGCGGTCTGATGATCGGGACTTTCGATTCAATCCGAGCTTTGGCCTCAGGGCATTCTCAGGGTTGTCGATGCTCGAATCCCAACTCACCCACTTAGCAATAGACTTTGATTACATGTATTTTGGCTTTTTTTTATTGTTCCTGGAGTTGTCCTCTAAAACTATTAGATCTAGCCACCCCTTGCCACTGCGGTTTTCACTTTTGCTAATGGTTTTGGGAGTGGACCTTTGGAGATGCCTATTCGGTGCCTATTTACGCATCTCGAGCCCTTGATGGGTGGATTTGCTGATTTGCACACGAGAAAATGAGAATGATCATATTTTTGCCTCAGTTTTCCATATTGTGGTTGGTTGGTTCGGATCTCTTATTACTCTATGAAGAGTGGCGGGCTGATGATCGAGACTTTCGATTCAATTTGAGCTTTGGCCTCAGGTCATTGTTAGGGTTGTTGATGCCCGAATCCCAACTCACCCACCCAGTAATAGACTTTATGACATGTATTTTGGCTTTTTCACATTGTTCCTAGAGTTGTCCTCTGAAACTATTGGATCTAGCTGCCCCTTTCCACTTCTTCTCTGTAGATGTGGATGAGTGTAGTGCTTGTGCCATTTCCTCACTGGTATTTTTAAATTTCTATGAGGTGGAGGTGAAACCCTGTTCCTGGCCACAGTGCCTATGACTAGGTTATTTGCTTTCCATTTGGGTTACGAACGCTGAGTGGGAGGGCAGGAGCATTTTTGCTCTTCTCCTATTTGTGATTGTTCTCAAAGATGATGTGGGCTGGAGTATACATTATTAGCATTTGTGCCACTGTCTTTGCTCTGGCATGTTTGCTCCTTGTGTTGAACTCCTTGTGCTTGTGTGGGAATTTATGATGGAAGGCAGGATATGTCTCTTCTTCCACTATGATGGTTCATTTTGGAAGTTTTTCTCTAAAACTTGGCTTGTCGGTCGATCTAGGTGTTAGTGTGAATGTTTCGCATGTCCGATTAGATCACACATCTCCTAGTGGCTTCCAAGTATATATCTCAGATCTGTGTGCACATGCAAATAATGGGCTTGGAATTGCTCTTTTGTAGTGGTGCTTTTCCCTTTAGGCTGAGGTTGACGCATTTAGACTATTTGTACTAATTAAAAGTGCGTAGGGGGCTTTCTTGGGTAAGGAAGTTCTCGAGCGGTCTTAAAATTGAGGTGGCCGCGTGCACGGTGCACTCTATCCTTTGTGTTGATCACGAGTTTGATCACTTTAATATGTAGGGTGTAGGGCTCCATACGCGATGTTCTTTGCAAGTGCTTGTAAACTTAAAACTCGGGGTTAGAGCGCTATGGCCTGCTTGCAAATGCTGCCTTTGCCTAGAGTCGAGGTGTTTGTGTTGGTTAAGATTTGGCTTTTGTGGATGGCATGTGCCCTCTTTAGAAGTGTGTATGGGGCTTTCCTGGGAAAGATGTCCCTAAGCAGCCTTATAATTGAGGTGGTCACGTGCATGGTGCATACTGTCCATGGTTGCTTTATCATGAGCAAGTTGGTTGAGTTGACGTAGGGTAAGCGGCTCCATACGAGACGAGCTTCCCAGGGGTCCGTGAACTAAAGCTCTCTACTTTTCTTGCTCTGACTTGTGCATCCCTCCTTCTCGTTTAATGGCACATTTTTACATCGGTATGTGCAAAGGAGGCATCAAGTGTTCCCTCACCCTATTCCATCCCCATTCACATGTCAAGCACAAGGATTTTATGTTTGATTTCAAGGAAAGAACGAATGCTTTGCTCCCAATTTCACACAGCAGTGGGTTTTTTCAGCATTTGTCGGCATCATCTCGCTTGCAGTTGGAAGCTACTTGGTCAATCCTACCAGTAGTCATATGCTTGTCTCAAAGATTAAGCCATGCATGTCTAAGTATGAACTATTTTAGACTGTAAAACTGTGAATGGCTCATTAAATTAGTTATAGTTTATTTGATGGTACCTTACTACTCGAATAACCATAGTAATTCTAGAGCTAATACGTGCACCAAATCTTGACTCTTGGAAGGGATGCATTTATTAGATAAAAGGCTGGAACGGGCTCGCCCACTATTCCAGTGATTCATGATAACTCGATGGATCGCACGGCCATTGTGATGGTGACGCTTCAATCAAATTTTTGCCCTATCAACTTTCGATGGTAGGATAGAGGCCTACCATGGTGGTGATGGGTGG